>CAUYMX010120632.1:0-27590 GCA_963573855.1 Lepilemur septentrionalis
CTTTTTTGCATTCACAATTTGGCTGTTTGGCACAAGAAGCCTACTCAGCTTTTGATATGCCTTCCTCACAAAGCTTAATAATTTCTAGCTTTTGATTTACAATAGATGTGTGAGTCTTCCTTTCACTTAAACACTTAGAGCTCATTGTTGGGTTATTAATTGGCCTAATTTCAATATTGTTGTGTCTCAAAAATAGGGAGGCCAGAGGAGAGGGAGAGAGACAAAGAAAGACCCAGTGGGTGGAACAATCAGAACACACACATTTATTGATTAAGTTCATTATCTTACATGCGTGCTGTACGTGATGTCCCGATACAATGACAATAGTAAACTCAAAGATCACTGATCACAGACCACCAGAACAGATATAATAATAACAACAATGTTTGAAATACTATGAGAATTATCAAAACATGACATAGACACGTGAAGTGAACACATGCTATTGCGAAATGGCACCAATAGACTTGCTTGATGCAGAGTTGCCACAAACTTTCCATTTGTAAAAAAATAATATCTACAGAGTACAATAAAATGAAGTATGCCTGCTTATATATGTAGTATCTATGTATCTCACTAGTGCAAGGACCTAGTAATGAGCACCCCTACATATCTATAGAAAGTGATTACTGAGCCACTACTTCTGTTTATAAATGAACACAAAGCCAAGCAAGTCCATATCTATCAGAGCCTCAGTAAATTCCACCTCAATGAGGCCTTGACGGGACATACTACACCCCATTAAGGGGTCGGCTTTTATTTGCTAGAACCCTGGTTATGCCAGGGAGGCTTGGGAAATTATGAGCACCAGTTGTCATCCTTCATTTGGCAATGACCTTAGTAGTGATATATCTCTAAGAGTTAATTTGTCTTCATTCCTCCATTCAACAATTATACGTGACTGCTTGGTTAAACTCAAGGCTCCTCTATTGGCATATATATGACCATTTGGTTCATATTCGAATATTTTAGTCCTTGTTCTTTTATGTGCTTTTTAGAAGTCTGTGCAAATACTATTTCAGTCCTAATTCTTTGCCTGAATCCTTTTGTGTAGCTGCACCATTGGAGCAAACCACATGCAGTTCACAGCAACTGTGAAGATAGATTTCAAAGGCATTATGAAGGCCTCTTGCCCCACCCTCATTTTTCCCGTCCCACCAGCCCACAAATGCTTCTCCTGCCAGCTCATGGATGTTATTATTCTATTATGTTGGAATCCTTTATTTGATTCATATTTTTTTGTTCTTTTAAAAATGTAAGCCTATTATTTGGTTTGTACATTAGTATGAATTGGCCTTTACTTTTAGGAGAGCAAGTTTTGATAAGGACAAGGTGAAGGATTCTGGTTACTTTGAGGAAGAATACCTCTTGGGTAGAGAAGGAAGTACTGTTGTAGGAGAAAGCCAGTGATACCCAAGCACCTAGACTAGACTGTGCTGATCACAATAGAACTTATTGTTGATTTAGAGAGCTGTTCCTAGAATTGTGTTTTTCACTTTGTATTGGGTATTATGTCAGGGAGACAGAAATATGTAGCCTAACTGCCTTTTTAGGTTGGCTGCTTAGACTTTTAGTGTATACTGGTTCAGGCTAGAATAAATCACTTAAAACATTAGATTCAACAAGGTTTTTTTCTTTTCATAATCCAGGGTGAGCTTTGGTTACAGTATGTGAAAAAAGAAGAGTAATACATTTTTTGCTCACTTTACTATTTATCCTTATATTTTTAGTAATTATATACTTCTCTATAGCCTAGTGTTGAAAGTATAGACACTAGAGTCAGGTAGCCTGGTTTCAAATCCTGGGTGTGTCACTTACTAACGGTGTGACTTTGAACAAATTAGCCTCATTGTGCTTAAGTTGCCTCCAGAAGGGGGGATAGTAACAGGATCTACATCATAGGGTGACTGTGGGGATTAAATAAGAAAATATATAGATAAAATTTAGCACAGTTTGAGGAATAATATTAGTATTGAAGTCAATCCCGCTACTGGGCATCTACCCAAAGGAAAAAAAAAAGACATTCTATAATAAAAACATCTGCACTTGAATGTTTATAGCAGCACAATTCACAATTGCAAAGATGTGAAAACAACCCGGTTCCCAGCAATACGTGAGTGGATTAATAAAATGTGGCATATGTGTATCATGGAATACTACTCAGCTACAAAAAACAATGGCAAACTAATAGCTCTTATATTATCCTGGATGGAGCTGGAGCCCATTCTTCTAAGTGAAGTTTCACAAGAATGGAAAAACAAGCACCACATGTACTCACCAGCAAATTGGTACTTATTAATCAACGTTTATGTGCATATATGGAAGTAACATTCATTGGGTGTCAGGCAAGTTGGGAAGGAGGAGGAGATAGGTATATTCACACCTAATGGGTGCAGTGTGCACTGTCTGGGAGGTGAACATACTTGAAGCTCTTACTTGGGTGGTGCAAAGACAATATATGTAAGCTAAATGTTTGTACCCCTGTAATATTATGAAATAAAGAAGTTTAATGAGTTCCTTTATGATTTCATACAACTTAAAAATATGGTTGATTAACATCCCCTTAGGTGTTATTTTGATCATTTTCAATGGCTATTTCCTACAGTATTTTCATTATCTCTTTGCAAGCCAAAGTATGACAGCTGTTTTAGGAATATGTTCGTTCCAGAGAAATACTTGCCCTTTTAGAGAATTTACTACCTGTAGCACCTTAATTTAAACATCATTGTGCAGACATGTTTGTATCTCAACTGTTTTATCAATGGTTAATCCTATACTCTTTAATTTGAAAGAGATGAAAACTGTGATAACACATAGGCTGAATTTATAATTGCCCAGAAAATATTTTCTTTAAACTTCCAAATACAAAGTATCCCAAGCACTCTCATAAATGTACTCATTCTCTTTTATTTTCACTAAAGTAGCTTTACAAAAGACATCTTCCAAATAACTCTTTTGTAAACTAGTTTGAGTTACTACTTTTTCTAAATCAGTACTTGCTGTTCTTCTGAATTAAGTCCAAATCTGTTTACCTAGACCTGGTCTCTGAACCCTTGTTAGCATGTCTGTTATATATTGCCAAAGTAAGGCAATTATTAAATATGTTCATAGTAGACATAACTCGGTGTGATTGCCTTGCTCACAGTAACTTCCCAGGTGGTCATGAATATGCTGTTCTCCTGTTCTCACTGAAGAGCGTAGGTCAATCAGAGTGCCTCCTCCCAGCCCACAAGTAATCGTAGTATACAAAAATCAGATCAACATCCAAACTGGATCAATCTTTCCTGGGAATTTTGCAAACTTGAGAAATAACTCGTTTTTATTTTTAAATATCTCTTGTCAACACCAGTAAGATGTTATTAAATAGCTTGGAGCTACCTCCAGTCATACTTCTAACCTCTTAGTGACACTCGGCCAGACAGCAGCAGAGATGAAATTTATGGAGGAAAGGAGAGCATCTGGATAGCATTTGAGGTCCTGGATCCACTATGTGAAGCCAGAATCACTCCTCTTGTCACCTGCAAATGTTTTGTTTAGGTTTAAGTTTGATTGAGTTTTTTTATCACTTGAAAGTAAAAGTTTCACACTAATACAATGCCTTTAACCTTCATTAAAAGGGTCTTAATAGTTCTAGTTTAACCCTCACAAGTAGTTTAAGACTAAGAACACCTCTGGCAGAATTCAGCTAGTCTAGAAGAGAAAGAATTTACAACTTTTGTGAAACCTTGTTACCATTAACTGTGTAAACTACAGTGGTAATGTCCTAAGGTAGGGTGAGCTTAAATTCAACATGTGTCCTTGCTGAAGAGTCAGATAAAGTAGCAGAATCTCGGTTCAATTCCTGAAGCAATTTACTGCCTAGGAGATCTTGGCCTTGCCATTTACATTTTCCCTTTGTAAAATGAGGATCCTAATGACCCCATAGTGTGATCATGAGGAGTAAATGACATAATGAATAAAACAGAGTTTAACAGGCTTCTTTCATATGTTACATCTTTCAGCCCTTTTGTTGGCATTCAAACCTCTGTTCAGACTTTTTATTCTGCTGCAGAATATCTTTGTGGGAGCAGAGGATGGGGTGAAGCTGATTTTGACAGCAGACCATAGGAGCTTTAATAACACCTGGCCGCCTGTTTTATTGAGACCTTTTCACTGTCATGTAAACCCTAAGCATCTCAAACAAAATAGTTGTCTCATTCTTCCATTGTCACCTATTCCTCAATACCTACTTACCATAGCACCATACAGCCATTTCCTATGCAAGGAGTCTTTGACACAGAGAGGGAACTGCTGAAAATAGACTTTCCCTTAGCTGATCCTCCTCCCAGGAAACTTAACTCTTCATCACCTTAGTCCATTTTCTAGTTTTCTTTTGTTATTATTTGTCCCTAATATCAGGGCTCATTAAATAGTGAGTTTCACTTTTCCTTCTCTTTTCCATAGGTAGAATTCCTCAGTTCTTAGGAGTTACACCCTCTCTCATTCTCTGGTCATTAACTAGTCTGGACTTTTATTACTAGTAGCTTCTACTCCAGGTGTGTGTTTCTCTTTGATGCTCTGGATCCACTAGGCCCTGACTCATATTAAACAATGAATAAATGTTCACTATAATTGTCACTATCATAATCGTGATGCTCACTATGTTTATAAGTGCTAAGATGCTAGATGAACTGATGTCTATCACCTCATTGGTCACTAGATCCTATTCTTTTTTACTAACCTGATTGGTCAGATGGGTATGTCTTTCTTCCTTCTCCATACCATGTGTGTCTTATCTGAAATAATTCAATCAAGAAAGATTACCTTTCTTCATAGAAGAGGACTCTTTGCACAAGGGTCTATGAGTTAAGACTTTCTCCTACTAGAACTTCCAAATAAGGTTTAATAGATTCACAGCTGTTATACCTATTTATACCTATAGTAATTAAACTTAAAATAATTCTGTATTAGATCAGTAAACCTGAATGGAGACTGTAATGCACAGATGTTATCATGGTAATAAGCCTTAAATAAATTTTCATATGTTTTATGTGCTTGATAAGAAGGAATAAGTCAGTTATGATGTTTCTCCTTGGAAATATTTCTGAGGTTCAAGAATGGCTTTATTATTGCCTTTCAAAACAAGTGGAACATTTGGATGAACAGACAATCAGTAAAATATTCTTGCCTTAGTGCTAATAAACTTCAAAGAAGAGTTTTAAGCTGCTTTGAAGGGTATTTTTTTTCTCACTTATAGTTTGTAAGTAATTCAAGTTCTAATTTCCACTGTTGGTATGGCCTAGCTATTGCTATAGCATGAAGGAGAGAAAATGAAACTGTTGATAGGAGTCATCTATCAGAATAACTAGATCCAAGTGTTCAAAGGAGAAGCAGAACAGACCAAGAAGAAGTGATTTTTCTGTCAATTATGCTGTGTTTTATCTGAAATAATTATGTACAAGGAAGAAGTGTGTTGGATGTTAGATTCTCTGCACTCCCAGACACTCATCATCCCTGCATTCCTAAGCCTTTCTTTCAACTTCCCCCTAATGGTGAAAGGCAGGTATTGCATTTGTGAATTACCTGGGTCATCACTGCCTGTCTATTGAGCTGAGGAGTGTGTTAGCGGTGGTGTGGATTTAGAAAAAAAATGATGCATGGTAACCATCACTTCGAGCAGTAGTATGTCAAAGGGAAAATAATGAAGAGATGGAGATGTAATATTGGAATCAGTTCTGGAGACAACTAAGATACCTCAGGTGGTGAGTTATTTTGGTGTTAAAGATTAGTTTCTGGACCAACTTATCACAATCTTTCTCAGCACATCATTATATTTCAATGAAATTGAGCAAACTTTATGTCAGGCAATTTAAAGAAGACTAGACCTATCTGTCTTATAAAATCAGCAAATAAATATGTGCTATCAATGTGCTGATTTCCTTTTGTCCAACCCCAGGCCCAGGGAAGATGCCTTTCAGTGTGGGTTTTATTTTCTCTGATGGGTCTAGCTTCTAGTCAATGCGATGTTCAAGACCCTGTGGACCTTTTCTTCTGTCCTGGTACCTGATGGATATAATGCAGCACCAGCAGCATTAACCTGTGAAGAGGACTCAGGCCTTTCACTGTGCTCCCCTCAGCAGCCGTTTGCCTCAGTAAGGCTAATGCCTCACAGGTCCATCACCTCTCAATTCTGTTACATTGGAGTGAAGTTAGGAGGCTTATCTTTAATTGGCTTATTTACTCCTAACGTCTGTTCACAAAATATTTGTGGAAAGACTTAAAATCAGTTTATAGTATTTGCAGTTGTGGTCCTTGGTGCTCTGATGAGCATGCTGTGTTACAATAAACTATTAGCCAATATGAATAGATTTATTTGCTTTAAATTATAGTGTATAAATACTTTTTTGAAGGCTTGCTCCTGTAGTTTGAAGCATCAACTAATTATGGTAGTCTTCTCTTAACCATGGTTTTGCTTTCTGCTGTTTCAGGTACCTGTGGTCAATTGTGGTCTGAAAATATTAAATGGAATATTCCAGAAATAAACAATTCATAAGTATTAAATAGCATACCATTCTGAGTAGTGTGATGAAATCTCCTGCTGTCCCACTCTGTCCTGACTGGGATATGAATCATCCTTTCATCCAGCATATCCATGTGGTGTATGTGCCCTGCCCATTAGTCATTTAGTAGCTACCTCAGTTATCAGACTGACTGTCGTGGTATTACATTGCTTGTGTTCAAGTAACCCTTATTTTATTTAATAATGACTGCGAAACACAAGAGTAGTATGGCTGGAAATTCATATATGCAAGAGAGAAGCCATAAAATGATCCCTTTAAGTGAAAAGGTGAAAGTTCTGGACTTAATAAGGATAGAAAAAAGATGGTAGAGCTGTTAAGTTCTGTGATAATAATGAATCTTCTATTCATGACATTGTGAACAAGAAAAAAGAAACTCATGCTAGTTTTGCTGTTGTACGTCAAACTGCAAAAGTGTGTGCCACACTGTGTGTGTAGGAGAAAACGTAGTATGTAGAGAGTTTGGTACTATCTGCAGTTTCAGGCATTCACTGAGGGTCTTGGGACATATCCTTCATGGATAAAGGGGGATTATTGTATTGTCTAATGTCACTTAGTACAAAAGCATAAGCGAATGCACAAAGATTTCTTGGGTGTCCTGACTTTGGTTTCTGAGGAAGCTCACTGGCTGAAAGAGAGGACACTTTCCTCTTTAGTAGACAAAATGGTGACCTAAGCGCAACCAGGTTAACTCTTGCTTCATGGGAGACTAAATAACACAACTTCAACAAGTTATATTAATATTAACTTCCTGTGGCTGGTATAACAAACTGCCACAAATTTGTGGTAATTTATTCACCCACAGTTCTGGAGGCTAGAAGTCTAAAATAAGTTTCACAGGGCCAAATCCAGGCTATGCTCCCTCTGGGGGCTCCAGGGCAGAGTTCATACCTTGCCTCTTCCAGCTTCTGCTAGCTGCCAGCATTCCTTGGCTGTGTCCCACCACTGTACTCTCTGCCTCCAAAGTCATGTTGCCTTCTCCTCTTCTATCTGTACAGTAGAATCTTCTTTCTCCGCCTCACTCTTTGAGGACACATATGATTGTATTTAGGGCCCACCCAGATTATCTAAGATAATCTGTTCATCTCAAGATCCTCAAATTAATCATAGCAGTAAAGTATTTTTTTTTTTTTTTGCCATGTAGAGTAATGGTCAAAGGTCACAGGGATTAGAATGCAGTTATTTTGGGGGATCCATTATTCAGCCTGCCACACAAGTGCTACCAAGATGTTAAATAGATAAATAGCATTATCTAAATTACCACCCCTAACAGTGGTTTTTAGAAATTAGTGACATTCTTTACTAAGAACATAGAGAATATAAAGTGGCAAATTTGTGGGCAATTTGGTCTATAAACCAGAGTGTTACAAAACAAAAAAATGAAACTTGCAGACTGTGTGTAGATTTAGGGTTGTATGGAATTGTGCATTCAAATTTTTATAAATTTATAAAATTTGTTACTATTGTGTGTTACTATTGTCTGTCTACAGTTTTGAATATTTTCTAAAATCTAGAGCTTGTCTGCTAGATCAGTATTTTCCCTTCTGCAGATATTTATTTAAGATAAGTTTAAAATGGACTTTTTTCCCATCATCAATATATAGATTGATTATATATTTGCATGTTCTAGAAGCTATGAAAAACATGGCAAAAATTTGTTTTTTTCCTCCATATTAAGGGAGTTATCTTTCATCATCATAAAGGGCTTTGATGACCTGGAAATGATCCCTTAGTTCCTATATTGATCCCAGGGTTTCCTTATCAGATAATCTGACCCAGGATCTGATACATAGTAGCACTCATTGGAGTCCTATGTAAAACTACAATGTACTCCCTGGCCCCGCATGTTCTTTATTACATCTCTTCTTCATTACACATTCTCCAATTTTGAAGTCTTGTGTTATGGTTTGGTCCTTGCAGTCCTGGATTATTCTCATCATTGTTTTGAGAGACTGATGACTGACTAATGGCTGGCTTCTTATTTTCTGTGCATGGAATTCCTGCCCAGTGACTGCTTCCCACCCTTTAACCTGCCCATCTGAGATATCTTAAGTTATGATTATGCTTCCTTCTTATGTATGGCATAGTAAAAAATAATGATGTGAAGAAACCCAAACACTATGGTTAGTAGCTTGAAATGTTTTGTTTTTCCTTAGCTGAATTATGCAAATTAATTGCCCAGGCTATATAGTCTTCTAGGTTATTGGCATGCTGAATGTTGAATGTAAGAAACAGTGATTTTACTAACCTGTGTTTTAGAAAAGACTGACCCACAGACGTTGATTTATTCATTCAACAAACAAGAATATTTCTATTTTCCAGGACCTTTGCTAGGTTATGGGAGTGAAATCATAAACAAAAATCAACTCGCTTTGTGTCTTCGTAGAGCTTACATGTAGAGTCAGATATTATTAAATAGTCACCAAAAATTGCATATTACAATTATGAGTGATTAAAAACCTATCCCAGGAAAAGTTAGAGCTTGTAATTGGATACTCAATGAGTTGGAGAGATGCTTTCAGGAAGAGTTTCCCTGAAAAAGGAATAGCTGTATGGGAATTTGAAGGACGAATGGCAATTAGCAGGATGGGGTGAGGAGAGAGCATTCCATGCAAAGGGCACATGTGCAAACATCCTGCAGTGAGAGGAAGCATGGCATGTTGAAGGAACTGACATAAGACCAGTGTGGCTGGAATAAGTAGTGTGCAGCTCAGTGAGATTGGAGGGGTAAGTAAGAATCAGATTATATTAGCATTTATAGGCCTTTTAAAAATTTGGTCTTGCCAGAGAGTAAACAATTGACTGCTTTAAGCAAAAGCGTGATGTGATTAGATTTATGTTTTATTTTAATTAAATATTTAATTAATTGGACTGTTAATTACTTTAAAGGATATTTCAATTGTAATGAAAGATTTGATAGACAGGTATCTCTAGTTATGATGTTTGCTTCTCATTCTGGTGTACATCATGTCCGCAGCTGTGGAACTGTTTTTAAAAAGGCTGTTTTTGTTCTTGCTATTGTTTTCTAATTTCTCAGGGTTTTATTTCTTTATTTTTAGATACACTTTTTAAAATTTTATTTCACTGTGGTAATAACACTTAACATCAGATCTACCCTCTTAACAAATTTTTAAGTGTATAATAATACATTGTTGTTGAGTATAGATATGATGTTGCACAGCAGATCTCTCCAGAGCTTATTCATCTTGTTTAACTAAAATTTTTTGCCAATTGATTAGTAACTCCCCGTTTACCTGGCAAGAGAGACACCATGAATAGATTTAGGTTTTGAAGAGGACACACTACGATGTAGGGGTGAGTTTGTAGGAAAACAGGAATGAATGTGGAAAACTAGTTAGGAGACTGCTGCAAACATAAAGATAAAAATTGACTCACTCACCATATTCCTTGATTTTATTCTTTTTTGGCTTGTAGGATTGTGCCTGGATCCATTTGTATTTTTTTAAAGAATAATAAAAGATTCATGAAGGAATAAGTCTAGCTATGGCTTGGTGCAGGAGAAACCAGCTATACTAGGTATCTTCAGTATCTGTGTTGTTAGTCACTGATGCCCATGTTCAATTTGAAAGACTCAAAAGTTCTATAGCATCATCAAAATACAGAGGCAAAATGTTTTAAATATAACAAATCACTCATTGGTGCATTAAGGAAAGAAGTTACAGAAGTTATAAGGATATAGGGCAGATATCTCATATCTCAATCCTTGTGGGCCAGTAAGTGATTAAACAAAATTAAAGGTCTGATTAAGACTGCAAAGGGTATAGAGATTCCTGAGGTTCTTGGTAATTAGGTGATAGAAATTTAATCCAAATTGGCAGGAAATTAGTCTTTGAAGGATAAGAAGATGATAACTAGGTCAGTTGACAATATGGTATGAATATTTTGTCTAGGCTTAAGAAGAGGTCATTCTAACTGCTTCATTAAGACTCAAATATTCTATTAAAATGAAGATATTTTAAGTATGTTAGGCTTTAGGAAAAAAGTCTAGGAATTACAAAAAGATATTTTACATTGCAGATGCTTGATGCCCATCCAGGAATTGAATTGGTAGCCACAAAACTATGAAATTAATATTTCTGTTGAAAATTCTCTTATATCTGCCCCCAAAGTATGTAAAAATATCCTAAGTTAAAATAAAGTTGAGGCTCTAAAGCTTTAAAAATGTTCTGTTGGCTTTGTGAGTTGGGCTCAACAGGGTCTGGGTTCCTCAGTCAAAAGTCCTGTTAGTGTGCCCTGCTTAATGAAGGGCAGAACTGAGGTAGCAAGAATCTGCCTTGATTCGCTTTTCCCATGAGAGGTAGTATTTTCTCATTTTTCTGATTTTCAGAGCTCAGATCCAGAGGCTGACAAGTTTACGTGGAGAAGTAGAATCTAGGTTGTGGAAGAAAAGATGGAAAGCACAACCTTAAGGGGAGGGGTAATCTGATGACACTTGGATTCTCATGGTCAAAAAGCCGCTGTACCTTGGACCCAGTGCAAACCCCATGATTCACATGGGGTTGTGAAAAAGAAGGCAGCCTGGCAAATAACACCAAGGGTATTGTTTCTGGGGTTCAATTAACACAAAGACAATTCTTCATCTTACTAAAACCCATGTCTAAGGCTCACAAAATTATCGTGTATTAGGTAAATACATAGGCTTTAGTCCTACACACTTGGAGCAGAACCTGGCTGTACTAGTTACTAACCATGAGCCATGGTCAAGGTTCTTCTCCAAGTTTCCCATCTTTAAAATGGGAATAATAATGCTATTTACTTTATACAATTATTGGGAGGATGACATGACTTCATAAATACAAAGAACTTAGAATAGGGAATGACACATAATAAACTCTAAATAATTGCAGCAACTGCTTTTATTAAGAAGTCTTTCAGATCTTTCATAATCTTTGTCCAGTTCTCATTACAGACAGAAATAAAATGATGAAAAATTTCCATAGATTATTATGTTGATTCTATAAACATAATAAATATTTTATGAAACGAATGTAGATTTTCAGAGGTAGTTATATAATTTTAGGAGAAAACACTATTTTAAAATTCACCATTAAAGCATTGTTATAAAATTCAGTAAAAAATTTGCCTGACCTACTAAAACATTTACAGCTTTCTCCCCGCTTTTTACAGCTATGGATGGAGAAGTGGTAATGGCATATTGTATACTTTTTTTATATTCAGGAAGTTTATCCTTGGGAAAATATTAACTGTTTAAGCAAATTCTGCAGTTTGTGACTGGAGGGAATAAACCTAATGCATGTGTTGAATATCCTAGTGTTTTCCCAATTTGTTTAAATGGGATAAATCATGTGATTTTTTGAAAAATGCAATTTATATGAAAATGTAATTTCTAGACATTCAGCAGCCCATTCACTTGGTAAAAAACTTGTCATAAATAAAAAAAATGCAATCTTACATTCTCGTGACTATTTATCAAAAGTGAAATATTTTCCTGCAGGCATGATAGACAACTTACTATTATACATTTGGGGTTTTTAAAGATTCATATTTTGTTTCAGAAACAAGCTATTATTTCTGATTGACTGCTTTGGGTTTTAAAACCAATATTGTCATTAGCAAAGAAGTATACCAAGTTATGTAAGCATAAACAAAACCAGGCCAAATTTGAATAGCACCTCAGAGGAAGTTTCTCAAAAAGTCATTTAGGTAATTTAGGAGATAGTTTTTTCTCTGATATTTTGATGTGCTACATACATATACAAGAGTTTAATTGGCCTTGTATTTTATTTTAGTTTTTTCAGGCTGCTATAACAGAATTCCATAAACTGAGTGTCTTATAAACAATAGAAATTTATTTCTCACAGCTTTGGAGGCTAGGGATTCCAGTATCAAGGTGCAGATTCAGTGTTTTGTAAGGGCCCACTTTCTTGTTCATCAATGATGGCTTCTCCCTGTATTGTCACATAATGGAGGGGCAAAGCAGTTGTCTGGGGCCTATTATAAGGGCAGTAATCCCATTCATGAGGGGTCCATCCTTATGATCTAATCCCCTACCAAAACCCCCATCTGCTAATACCATGACATTGGTGGTCGGGTTTCAATATATGGATATTTGGGGGGACACAGACATTCAGACTATAGCACCTTGGGTGATCATTTTTTTAAGGAATAATAAAATTATCATAATCATTAATTTCTAAGTGCCTCACAATGCTTCCCTTGCAATCATCTGGTTTATCTTTTCTTAGCTAATTAATCCTAGATAAACTCTTCTGCCTATTCCTACCTATTCTGTTTGTAAGTATCTGCAGTTAGTTGTATTTTGCAAAAACATTATTAAAGGTATTTGGGAGTATGTCCCTCATCTATGATTCTTTTCTTTGAAAAAATCTTTCCCTTCTACGTTACTGAGCCCTTTCAGCTATCTTTTTATATCACGTGATCTCCATCCTTTGAACCCTGACCCTAGTTGCTTGGGCCAGAGCCAGACTGAAGCTCATTCAATAGGATTCTCTTTCCTTTTACTTAGAGACTGAATTTCTGAGCCAATAGTCAGTTGCAGTTTCAATGGCCGAGTTTTTCATTTTGGTGGAACACTCTTCCAACATCTCTTCAGAAAGGAGGAAACCTGGTTTTCAGAGAGAGAAAAACTAGAAAGATTATACAGTGAGAAGCAAATATAAATCCATGAAGTCCCCAAAAGTTAGAGAGTAATTTTGTTTCCTGACACTGCATTTGCTGATTCCAGACTCTCAGGAGACCCAACTCTCCATGAGTTCCATGAGCTATTCTTGGATCCTTAGAACAAATTTTTCCCTTTGTTTTTTTAGCTAGCTTGTGTATGAGTTTCTGCTCTTTGCAACCAGAATGCCTCCACGAAAGAGGAAATTCAAGTCTATGGTCTTATATGGGGAAAAAAATGATAGGTGGTAGAATTTTTCCCTATGAAATTGTGCACGTTGAAATTTATATACTCCTCAAAAGCATCTGAAACAGTGTGTTTTGGTGAAAGGCATAAAGAACATATGTGAGTAATTTTTGGAATTACTGACCATTGAGAAAAAGTAAAATGTTATTTCATAGTCAAGGAAAACTTTGTCAACATATTTGAGGAAGAATGTAAAGAAATAATTTATGAAACATGAAAGAGAAAATTATACAGGGATTTCTAAGAGTAATTTTTACAATTAGAGATTTTTGCCTCTGATTTTAGACTCTATCTAACCCCTTCATGTAAAGTGTGAGTCCACTGTACATAGTCTCAGAATTTAATTCATCTTCCTAAAGTCACAGCAGATGTATGCTAGAACTAAGCTCAATTCTAAGACACATTTTCTCAAGTTTTTTGCTCTTCTGCCTCCTTAGGTGATCCTAAAACTTGAAATGTTGCCAGTCTTAATTCTTCCAGAAAGTACAATTTTCAATTAGTGACACATGCAAAGAAAGGACATAAACAAAGGAAGATTCTGATGTTCCTTATAAACATCCCTTGCTCCCTTTGGGTATTCTTCCTCTATCCATCCATCTCTGCCCCTTCTCAGGTCCAGGCCCACTAGAGAGTAAAACACTTGGAAATGCCATTATTTAGGGTCATGTAACTGCCAACCACCCATCTTTACTGTCCCTTTTCTTATGGTTCTGTAGAACTAGAAGTCATATTTGAGATATTAGAAAGCAGGGTGCTAACACTGAGAATCTTCCAAAGAAAAGAAGTTTCTGGTGTAAGGTATTTGTTTCTTTTTATACTATGCAAGCTAATGGCCTTAAGTATTGTTGTGTGTAAATGATTACATTTGTCAGCTTTCATAACTTAAAATTGGGCTCTGAAGACCTAATAGTTTTTATTACTTTAAATAAATCTGATAACATCAGGGGATTCCAGTATAATTTTTTTTTAAGTATATTTAGGTGGCTGTCTATACTTGGCAATCACAGATAAGCACAGCTTAGGGATCTTTTTATATGAATTGATCCATGCTAAAATGACCAATATATCTCTTATTGCAGTATGTTTTGAATATAAGCAACAATGGACAAATTTATGATGAGTCATTTACCTGAACTAGATAGCAAAATAAAATATTAAATATTAGCCCCTCTTTCGGGATGAATGTAAGTACAAACACTATAGCTACTATAATGACTAAAAACATCTCTGGTGGAATTACTGTAATTTTCTTCACTTAGAGAAATTCCATGCCACATGATTTGGGGGTCATACTTGTAGTGCTAGAGAGATCAGTTTAGTTATTATTGCTTCCATGAGTCTAGAAGGAAAAAGGAACAACATTAGGAATAATTGATAGTGAAGGGATGAGAGAGATAAAAAGAGATGGACTGGGAAGAATTTAATGACTCTTTGAGGGTTTACATCTGTCACAGTTTTTGTGCTACATTAAAGTTTCATTATTTTCACATTTTGTGTTTTCATATTTTTCCATCCCCTTCTTTCTGCTAAATTTACCAAGTAATACAATGTAGATAATGGAGAGCTATTTCTGCAAATGTCATCGAATCTGGTACTGGAAATGAATAAAGTGTTTCACTGATGCATTTCCTTCAAAATACATTTTCAATTAGCAGAAGAGGATTTGTGTACAAAACATGTTCTTTATGAAATTACATAAAAAATAGACCATGGAATGAAAAAAAATGAAAACCTAAAATCATGAATATTTGTATCTTTGTCTCTTTGTTCAATTTCATTGGGTCAAATGATTGTGTCACCCTGCTTTCACAAACTTTATTTTCTTGTAATATTTGGAATTTACCTAGAAATGTACTCTGCCTCAGCTTCTTCACTTTTCCTTTGCCACAGGATGCATTTTAATTATGCTTTCTTTTATTTCACCAATGGGTTAAAGATATTTTTATGCATGAATACCTGAGTACATTGATTGAATGATTTCTATAACCATGGATTTGCTTAATTAGAGTAAATCTTTATGAGTTAAGAAAGAACAATGATTCTATTCTGTTTCCATGACTGAATTGTCACGTAACCTCTTCTAAGAGCTTGTAGTTTTGGTGCCTTAGTTGACTTGAGTAGAAGTGGAAAGATTTTAATAGCTTGCCCTAAGCATGTTTGTTCCATGGACGAGTGGATGGGCACTATAACTCAAGATGCTGCTACTTTGAACAAGCACTAAACTGCCAACTGCTAGATCAGTACTGTAGAAAGACCAGGAGGGAAGGGAGCTATATCTCCATTCACCATTTATTTTTTCACTCCATGTCTTGCCATGTACATAACCCTGCTTACCTTTAGGAATCATGTAGGACTGAGTATCTTTAGGTGCGTATAGTGTGTCTTACACATTTTCATTCTCTCCTCCTGTCTAGCATAGGGAATACTAATAAAATGCTTGTTAAATGTGTTTATGAATACCACATGTGTTATATTCAACTGATTACTGGCCTACATGCAAAAAATATCTAAACTAGTACCAACCACCCAGTGTACGTGTTGTTTCTAGTAAAAAATGTAAGAATTCCTCAGATTTCAGTTCCATTTGTATTACTGAACTAGATCAACATCTCTTCTTTTCTTATCCCTGTGTTGTGGGGCAAGAGATGGAGATTCAGTCTCATGGAGTTAAATGATGGAAAAGCCATGATACTTTGGTTGAAAATTGAACTTGTCCTCATTGGGAAATATTGTTGAATTAACATCATCATTTTTTAGCCTATTGTGCACTCTTTTGGGATGGCTTTTCCTTTAGAGATCATTTGCTCATTGTTTGGATTCCAAAATGTTTTATAATAAGTGATATTAACTGTTAGCATCCAGTTTGCCTCCTTTGAATAAAACTAAGTTTTATATGTTGCATCTGTGATTATAGGTGAGCAAGTTGACAAACAATTAAGAATAGGAATGCTTTCATGCTATCTTTAGAGTCTCATGTTACATCATGTGAGAAAGAGTATTATGTAATGTCAACACAGTTTGTTATATTCATATACTGTAGCTTATTTTTATTTCTTTCAGTAAACATTTATCATAACATTTCTTTGTGCCACTTCAGTTTTGTGCAAGAAGATAAAACCATGGCTTGAGCTGCCAGAGTTACAACGTGCCCTGTGGCTTACCACCTTCATATACAATGGTCACAATCCTGTGTACCTGTGCTTAAACTTTCTAAGCAGCTGCTGTAAAATTGAAAGAGGTATAGGCTTGGAGTTGGAAAACTGAGTTGAAATCCAGGTTCTGGTTCTTGGTAGCTGCATGGTTTTGGTTAAATTCATTTTCTTTCTTGAGCCTCAGTATTCTCTTATGTCAAAAACAGATGAACATGTTTGTTTTAGGTTTGTATGAGATAATGCATAAAAAGCATTTGTAAATTCTAGGGAGGTTCACAAATTTAAGATATTAGAATTATTACAAAGTGTGTAGGTAGTTATTAGTATGGAGCAAATGAAAAGCACTTTCAATGAAAATGCTATGCCAGCAGAGACATTGCCAGAATATCTTACCCAGGGCTCCTTTGAAAACTGGATTCCGGCTGGACTTAGGTCCTTGATTGACAGTAGCATGCTTGGAGCACTACATAACCCTGCTTCAGTGTTCCCACTGTGTTTTCACACAGCTTGCTCATTGTTAATTAAACTGAGCCAAGAGTGTCAGCATTTATTAGGCTGGACTCTGGACAAGCATGGAACTGTGAAAGCTAAAAAGAATTTAAAATTTGTGAAAGGTTATTTAAAATATATAGGCTTTGAGGTTTACATACCTTGCCTTCTTGTGTATTACAGTTTAAAATAGGCATCTTACCCAAACAAAGAAAATGCAAAAGAAATGTCCAGCTTTGCTAATGCTGATGGGCATGTGGGTCTTTCAGTGCCATTGAAGCATTTAGATTTTTATCCACAAGAGGTCTGCGGTCTTCACTCAGCTGGAACAAGTGGAAAAGGATTTCATAGATAACAATATTACAGCCAGAATGTCTGGAGCCATTTTCATCTGCATGATGTGTTTTACTTTCTTCACCTTTTAAATAGAAAAAAAAAAAAAGAGCCTCATTCCTTTCCTTTTTCTAATTGAGTAGTATAACTCACATCTTGAAGAGCTATTGACAGAGTCCCATTTCTTTGATATATTAGCTAGAAAGGGCTCTTGATGATGAGAGAACCATTTATACATACTTTCAAAGGTAGGAGTTAATGGTAGTGAAAATAAAAGGAGAAATTACATTTATTCCTTACTATAACTTCCAGTTAAAAGATTTTTACCCTTGTCTGAAAGAAACTTTCCTCATTCACCTGCCTGGTGATTATTGATGAATATTGACTTATGTCTTTGCCACACCAGCATTAACGTGTCCTGATTTTTCTTTGTCTTTCTTCTTTGAGTCATTAAAATCAGATATAGAAGGATTTTTCTCCCACACTTCTTTAAAAGAGACCACAGTCCATTTGAAGGAGTCTACGTAGACATTAATCATACTTTGGTGCTTCTCTAATAACCGAAAGTAAAAAGAGGACAATTTCTTTGGAATTAGAGAAAAATGTGCTCATATTTACCAATATTTATTAAAAAAACAAATATTTCTCAGGCAAATTGACTAGTCAGTGATGCACAAACATATTCTGGTGTGTCTGAAGTTTTGAACAGGGGCTCCTGTAGGACATGAAAGCAGTACTATCAGTGACACATTTTTACAACTCATACGAATTATCATGCTTATTTTCAGAAGTTTTGTTGAGTATATAAAGAAGTTTTATTGACTATATAAAGGTCTTTTCAAAAAATAATAGATTGCAGTTTATTATAAGTCAAAAATTATAATGAATGAATTATGCATATTGAATTACACTAGAAATAATCTCCTTTAGGCTAGATGTGGTGGCTCATGCCTGGAATCCCAGCACTTTGGGAGGCCAAGGCGAGAGGACTGCTTGAGGCCATGAGTTTTTGACCAGTGTGGGCAAATGTAGCAAGACTACATCTCTACAAAAAATAAAAAATATTAGTTGGACATGGTGGTGTGCACCTGTAGTGCCAGATACTTAGGAAGTTGAGGCAGGAGGATCACTTGAACCCAAGTGTTTGAGGCTGCAGTGAGCTGTGATTGCGCCACTGCACTCCAACCTAGGTGAGACTGAGACCCTGTCTACAAAAACTGTAAAAAAACAACATCCCCCCCAACCTCCTTTAAACCACAGAAATAAGTAATACATAATTGTTTTACACATTTCTACTTGATTTTATTATAAGTCAATTTGAGACCATTCTCTTACATTTAGTTTCTTACCTCATATAGGTCAGACAGGAGATCAGTGCTTTTCAATATTTTCAATAATTTTCAAAGTGGTTAAAATTTGGTTTCCCATTTTAACAATTTTTAGCTACTAGGCCTATTTACAACAACTAAGGAGAGAAATGAAATGGATCTTATGAAGAGACATTTATTAATGGGCAAGTAGATAGGGATTAGAAAAGTCTGTCTGAATCACAAGGCAGGAATGGCATTTAGTATCCAAGTCTGCTTCCAGACAAAATTAGCAAAGGCTGCAGTGAAGTTAAAGCCTGCTGGTTGCAAAATTGGAAATTGGTTTCCTGGGGCTCTCTGTAAACTCTTCATTACTTTACTCAATCATGGTTCATTAGCAAGTTAACAGACAGAAGACCAGTGGAGGTTGGGATATATGTGGAGCCAATCCTTCCATCTCCTTGAGCATCACTTAAAACTTGAATGTCACAGGAGCTTAGGCCTTGCATCAAACTGCATTTTCATATAATGCTGTACATGGTCAGCTGCAGATCATATCCACTTAACCTCTAAATATTGTCAGGTGTTTTTGTTCTATCATGAATTTACAGAGCAGCGAAGGTTTTAATTCAAAGCAACTCTGATGGAACAAATAAAAAATCTCAGAAGGCATCTGAAAAAGAAACAACTTGAAGAAACTCAGTTAAGAGACTCAACTAAAGTAGATTTAATGGTTCTCATTAACTTAGATCTAATTCACTGGAGGAGAAAAAAATCCATAGGGACATTAGAGCATTTAAATGTGCTGCTGAAAATGGTTGGACAAACTGTAGCCTTGGCACATGTAATAGTTTTGCTCACCCTAAGCAAATGGCTTTGACTCTTAGACCAAAACAATTCATTTTATGTAGTTCATATTTCAGGAAAGTATTTTTGTAGTCTTATGACTTGTAAAAACTACTCATTAGGAAATGTACGTAGCTCCCAAAGACCCCTAGAAGTTACGGCATATTTCTATTTTGGTCTAATAGGTATTTGTATTACTCAGAGGATCTGTTTATAGTTGTCGTCTAGACTATCCGTTACTCATATCGTACGTGTGTTTCATATTGTGAGAGTGTTTCATATTCAGGGAGTAGGCCTAACTATCAGATGAAGTAAAATGGGAAAGCTGTTTAGTGTAAGAAGGACTGAGTTTGACAGAAAGAAAAAAATAAAAACACCTAAGGGTGGATTGTACATTATTTTTAAAAGGTCAGTGTAGTTGCACTTAGTCTCCAACAATAAGTATCAAAATGAAAATGGTATTTTATTTAACACTTATATAGGAGGAAAAAACATGACAATGATTTATCCTGGCTTTTCTTTGAGATCAAGGATTTTTCATTTTTTTTCTCACTTTTGTTTTAGCAGTTTGTTTCTTACATTTATTTAACAATTTCTAGGTCAGCCTTCACTACATCATTTTATTATTTGTTTTCATGTAAAATTAGAGGATTTTATAAAACAGAGCCTGCATGCTGGCAGGTAAGGACACAGATGTCTGATCATTGCACTTCAGTGTTGCCCGATAGATCCAAATGTGTTGATTGGAATAAGATAGTCACCACAATTTTTAAAACCCCTGTTGAGGTTTGATTCAATACTAGGCAGTTGACCAATATGTTTATTTAGGTTCAGGCTACAAAATTTTGTTGTCATTCTTTCTTGACATTTTAATGAACGATGCATAGGTCCCCTTGTAGAAATTTATCCTATAGAAAAATCCTGTGGTAAGGTAAAAATTATTGTAGCTTTTACCTCCAAAAAATTAGGCTGATTTTCTAGTTTAAATTACAAACAACAGATCTGGCCAAGAAGGAGCCTGTGTTTGAAAATATTTGGGAGCCTGGGATGGTCTGTGTGCCAATTTGCGCTGTCAGGCTTCTTCTGGTTTATGCTGAGGGACTCATGGGTACTCTACAATACCGGCCTCAAATTAACCCAAATTTTAGGGTAATGACTCAGATTCAGGAGGAAGAGAGGTTTGAACTGGCCCCGAGACCCGCATAATTGCGTGTGTTTGATATATTTTGTTACGCCTTAACTCTAGGAAAGACTCCACATCATGCATTGGGTTTCTGTATTTTTCTTTTTTTGCATCCTTATTAGTGCTTAACTCATTGTTCTCAACTGTCCTCTGTTTTTTTTCACACTCTCCCCAAGGGAATTCAACCGCACTATAATATGACTTGAAAATATTCTCAGATGGCAAAATAAACAAGAAACTATTTAAAATATCCCTTCCATAAACCAGGCTGACTTCTTTTACATTTATGCCTTTGGCATTAACGTTTCAGATTATAAACTCTTAGCTAGTAAGGGTAATACAAACTCTGATTAACTTTTGTCCAATACCATGTGATTAAACCTTAATACATATTGACTGTTTTTACCCATTAACATAATCTTGTTTACCCAAATGCCTTATTTTCCTTCTTATTTCCTTAATTTATATTATATAATGTATACTTTAAAGAGTCAATAGGAAAACATTTTTTTGCACCTTCTTTTCAGAGAGTTTTATTTTTATAGCTATTCCCCCCCTGCCATTCTTAGGCAGAGACAAATATTTTCTCCATTAGCAAAGACATTACTCCGTCTTCAGCAGAAGTCTCTTTCAGGTTGCCTTTTGGTTACTAACTACTTTGTTTACAAGCATCCAAAGAAACATTATTTTTCTCTCGTGTAGAAATGCACAGCCCTTACTTTACAACCAAATGCCTGAGGGAGCTGATGAGTGTGGATGTCATTGCTCTCAAGTCTCTTGACATAATGAATCTGTCAGTGTATACATCTCCTGTTTGTGGGGCTGTGCCACACTTTGATGGATTCTGACCTAATTTCTTCAGTAACACTTAACCTGCAGAGAAATATTTTTGTCTTGTTCCCTGAGAACAGCTACCTAATAAATCAATTAATCACCTTCCAAATCAAATGCAAAAATTTCAATTAACAAGGCTGAAGAAATGGAAATTATAAGGTACTATACCCTGAGTCGGAAAGTGAGTGAAGTATAGAACTAGTCAAACCCATTGAATAGGCATTAGACAATAATAATCAGCTTCAAAGAGAAGAATCAGTTGGCATTCAGAGCGGAATACTATGACTAATTCTTACACAGCATTTCTAGGGTGGGATGCGGAATAGTTTGAGAAATTCTACATAGGTAGCATCCTTTCTTTGTTTTAAGAGAGCCTACATCTCAAGATGCATAGGATCATAAACACTGAGTTTTCTCATAATTTCTGAATATTCTGAGTCCCATAAGTGCTTTTTCTCATCATTAGTAGATGGGCATCTGTTAATTGTTTCAGCCTTTTAAGGACGAGGGAGGGGGGAGTACTCTTCACAGAAGGTTCAAAACAGCCCTTTGTGCCTAGAGTTCTCTCAGACTCAATTAGGAGAACTGGAGGCTAAAGGCAGAAACAGAATAGAGGGAGACAAAGGCCTGGTGAGGAAGGTGTCTTGAGAAAGTAGTAGATAGGAGAAGGTGAGAGTGGTTCAGGTAAAAGGTTGGGTTCAGACAGAAGAGCAAAACTAAGAATCTTGGACTATGAACTTATACTAGGATGAGGCAGGGGTAAGATTATAAAAAGTCCACTGGACTACAACTCAGAAAGGACTAAGTTCTGGGCTTGTTTCTGCCACAAATGATTTGTGTGACTTTTGGGCATATTATTTAACTTTACTGGCTTTCAGTTTCATTGTCTGTAAAATAAATGGAAACACCGAATAATTTCTAAGTTCCATCACAGTTTTAAAATGTATGATTTTATGGTATGTCTCATTCTGAGCTATCATACTGTTAAAAGGAATGAGGCTGCTTAACGAACATTAGAATTAAGTTGAAAATGAACACACTAGATCAATCCTTTTGACACTGATGGTTAGTTAGCAATTTAACAACTGTAGTTAGCAAATGAATTCATGAGAAAGATAAAGAGAACATTCACCAAAACACTCTATTAAGAAACACTTTCTATTTTATGTGCTGACAGTAACAACAGATTAGAAAAGTTACTTAAAGTAAGTTGTGTATTTAAAAAAATTATTTAACAGAGGAGTGCACTGATTTTAGATTTTGTTTGAGTACTATTATTAAAAAGCCATACTCGCACATAAATAAAAATGTTTAGAACAAAAGCACTAGAAACTTTACACTTTCCTTTTTTCTTTTTTTTTTGCAAAGGAAGTAATTTGAAAATCATATTGAAATTTTATTGAAAGTGAATATGGTACATGTTTTTAACCCCTCTGCAGGCAAACGTTGGAATGCAGACTCTATCTAGACCCAAACCCCCTAGGTATTTTAACAAAAAATGAATTTAGAGAAAAACAGGTATTATTTAGAGGAAAAATTGAAAGCCAACTTGTACTGTGCTGAACTGGGGTAGCAGAAACAGCTGCACAACAGCTTAATCCTTGTGACAAGCGCAGAACTCTACAATAACGGCTGGCACTGTCTGATGAAATTGCCAAGGAGCCAGATGCCACAGCTGGGAACATTATCCTTGTATTTCAGATCAAACGGATACAGCAAATGGCACTCCATTCTTAACTCTTTTGTATCCGTTTGAGCTTTCCACAAAGAATTGAAATCTTCTATTACAAAGGGTAAGTTGCAAAGCGAGGAGGGGTGAATAAAAAGAATAATACTTTCATTAGAAAAAAGAAAGTGAAGAAGAGACAGTAAATATTGCTCAAAGAAGGAAAAATAGAAAATAAGGAGAAGTTTTTAAGTGATAAACTCTAGAGGGATAGAGGAGTTGTGACAGCGTCAGGTTGATAGATGCCCTAAAAATTACAGACTACTTATCTTTCCTCTAAAGTAGGTAATAGCATTTTTGCCAGAGACAATGGGAAAAAGAACAGGGAGAACATTTGAACTGAAAAAGATGAGGAAGAATTCTTCTCATAATATTTTATATAATCCATAAATGTTAACATGTAGAATGTGCATGACTCTGTTAACAACTGGATGGATCTCAAAGAGTCTATACTATAGAATAGTGTAGTCTATTCTATACTATAGAGTTTATATCTAAACTCTGATTCCCAGAATTTGTGAATATGTTATCTTACATTGTAAAAGGGACTTTGCTTATGTGAGTAAGGGTATGGAATTTGAGATGGAGAGGTTATCCTGGATTGTTTGGGTGGGCCCAATCTATTTATATCAACCCTTAAAAGCAGATAATCTCTCTGCCTGGGTCAAGCAATGAAATAAAAGGAGGAGAGTTCAAAACATGAGACAGATTCAACTCCTCATAGCTGGGTTTGAAGTTAGAGGAAGGGGACCACGAGTCAAGGAATGTGAATGTTCTCTAGTAGCTGAGAATGGGTCTCAGCTGACAGCCAGCAAGAAAACAGGATTAGTCCTACAACCATAAGAAATTAAATTCTGTCAACAACTAAATGAGCAAGGAAATAGGTTCTCCTCTAGAACCTCTAGAAAGGAACACAGCCTTGATAATACCTTGATTTTTTTTCCTCGTGAGATCCGTGTCATACTTCTGACCTATAGAACTACAAGATAATAAATTTGTCTTATTTTAAGTTGCTAAATTTGTTATAATTTGTTGCAGCAGAAGTAGAAAATGAATATAGTCTATAAATTATTGAATGCATAGTAAATTAAAAACACAAGGGAAAATAGCATTATAAATTGTGATCTGTTGAAATGACTACATCCCTAATATCTACTGAATTAGTAGATAAAAAGAAGGCAACTGATTTGAGATCATGTTGGACTGAGAATATTTTATGGAAGACTGATTTGATAGATTTGTAGGGATATGAAAGATTTGTTGAGAAGGAGTTAAAGCATATGAAGATTATGTGTGGGGGAATGACAGAAGAAAACTTTTATTTGTCGGAAAAATATGAGATGTTTTGTGGAGGAAATGGGTGAGAATGTAAGTTTTACATATAGGAATTGTAGAACAATAAGGTAAAGTGGATTTGGGACAGATTGTATAAAGTGTTTGGAATTCCTTATAATACCAAAAAGAAAACTTTTGTTTTTGAAGCTATGCATGCAAATGTTTCCGGGTCTCACAAAATACGGAATTATGTACTTTAACTATACGACAGTGGCTTAGCATTGTTATGAAATAGATGTGAAATGGCCTAATTTTTGCTGGTATTAAATTATCATTAAGATGTCACTAAAGTATGCATTCTTCCCTTAAGCCTTTCTTCTACTCCACCTTTGCACCTGTCGTTTCCCTACCTGGATTTCTGTCTCCTCCCATGCTTATGGGAACTCCTTTGAAATGTAATCCCTTCTGTGAGGCCTTTCTGCTTTTTTCTGAGCAGATCTAGCCTCTCTCAACTTTGTGCTTCCAATGTATGTTATATTATATATACCCATATTATAGCATCCATTCTTGCCACATTTCAATTATTTGTGTATATGTCCATCTCCTTAATGCAACTCATCTCTCTTTTCCTTAGAGTTCAACAAAAGGAACATAGTAGCTATTATTATTTAAACAATTATTAGAAAGATACTTTATACATATAATTTCATTTAATCCTTACAACGCTATGAAACAGAGTTTTAAAAGTTTTCATTTTTTTAAAATCAAAGTAATAATGTATATTGTAAAAATCTTTTGAGTCCAAAATAATAGAAGTTATATGAAATGGAACAGTCCCCCAACCTGCATCCCCACCCTACAGTTCTATGCCAAGAAGGCACTTTTTAAAACTACTTCTGCTTTAATGTCCTTATGTGGTCACCTCCACAGAGCTAAGCAATATGTGCTTTTAATGCCATGTCTTGATTAGTCACCTTCCTAATTTTAAATCATTTGCTTACACTTCTATTTTCTATTCCAGTGTGTGTAGCTAACATCTCCATATCCGTTTGGAGCAGCTGAGAACATGAGTGTTCTACCCTTCCTCTTGCCTTCTCTCTCCACTTTCACTTTCCACTTGTTAGCTGCACTTTTACTTTTACACTGCCAATGAGCTCTCCTCTCTCTTTTAGAGATTGAAAAAAATATAATTGAGTGGAAACAATTTAGTCAAGGGTCTGAAAAATGAAGTTGGAGGAAGTCTCTCAGGAAGTAGAGCGAAAAGACAGAGAGACAGTAAAATGAACTAGGACACATCTCATAGTAGCTAATCCAGGTGATCTTTTATTGATTAATAGCTATCCAGAAAGAGATAATGGACAAAATATTATATTTTATGCATAGATTTATTCTGAAAGCTGATAACCAATAAATAGTGATTACATTATTCGGACTGTAAAATATTGTTCACTAAAAGTCATTTCTTTCTTGAAGTGACTCCTGGCTTAACTCCTGGAGAGTGTTGTTACCATGGAAGTAAAATGAGCCTTCACCATCCTGTCAAGGTCTTTTACTTTTTAATCATTTCAATCATACTAGCAATTTCAAAGAGTTCCCTTTTGTTTCCTGTGGATGTGTCACTAGAGATTTTTACCCTCCTGTTCCTGTCGGCCCTGGTTGCTCAACTCTTCCTGACTGCTGCCTGTCGTCTAGCAATTTCCCTTCACTGCTTTTAGGATTGAATACACTCTTTCCTGGATCCACATCTTGCTGTTTCCTGGTTTACTCCTTCCTTTTCCTTCTAAAGACTTCACGTAACTTCCTAAGAAAGGGTAGAGTGGGGATGGGGTTGGAAGGTCAACATTCTGAGTTCTTATGTACTTGAAGTATCTTTATTTTTCACTTAATTTCATTGATATTCTAAATGTAGAATTAAATATAGAGTTTTTGGTCTCAATTTCTTCACTCTCAGAACTTGAGAACTATTGCTCCATTGTTTTCTGGGGTCCAGTTTACTGATCAGATATAGTATGTTAAAATGAGACTTACTTTGCTATAGTAGCTTCTAGGATTTTCTTTTTATCCTTGAGATCTAAAATGTTATGAGGGTATATCTAGGTGTGGGTCTTTGGGTATTCACCGCTCTGGAGATTTTTCAGTCTAATGACTAATATACAGTGCTTCTTTAACTCTTTTATTATCTTTTCCTTTTGTTCTCTCCATTCCCTCTTTCTGGATACTTACAGGTTAAAAGTTAAAACATGTCTGGAGAAAGACTCAAAATAAAATAGCAAAAGATTTTTTTAAGATAAAGATGAGAATAGACAAAGATTTATTTAGACAACAAAAAATAAAGCAGTTGTGATATTAAATTCAAACAAAATAAAATTAATATTTATGGACAATATTATATACAGTAACACATGGGCCATGCAATTAAATGTGTAGAAAAGGATACAATTGCATACATCTAAAAATCCAAACTGTTAGATATAAAATGAGAAATAAAAAACACAGTTATTGTGGAAAACAGCATGTAGTTTATTTATTTATTGTTATTTTACCATATTATGGGGGTACAAATGTTTAGGTTACATATATTGCCTTTGCCCCACCCAAGTCAGAGGTTCAAGCGTGTCTATCCCCCTAGATGGTGTGCACCTCACCCATTATGTGTGAATATACTCATCCCTTCCTTCCCCCTCCCCTCTGCCCACACCCAATGAATGTTACTACTATATGTGCACATAAGCATTGATCAGTTAATATCAATTTTCTGGTGAGTATATGTGGTGCTTGTTTTTCTATTCTTGTGATACTTCACTTAGTAGAATGGGCTCCAGCTCTCTCCAGGATAATAAAAGAGGTGCTAGATCACCATTGTTTTTTGTGGCTGAGTAGAACTTCATGGTATACATACACCACATTTTATTAGGAATGGCATTTTATCAAGGCTATATTTTCTAATGTAACTTAAAAATTATTTACAATTGCTTTCCCAA
>CAUYMX010120637.1:0-11612 GCA_963573855.1 Lepilemur septentrionalis
GGGGTCTCGCTCTTGCTCAGGCTGGTTTCGAACTCCTGACCTTGAGTGATCTGCCCACCTCAGCCTCCCAGAGTACTATACATCCAAATTTTAAGAATAATTTTTTTCTTAGGTGCTTGTGGGAGGCAGCAAGGACATGCAAATTACTGGAAGTAAACAATTTAAATGAGAGTAAAAATCTTAAATTAACTTTCAAAAAGAATCAGAAAATAACTTCTTCAAGTGTTTTTTCCTTCAATAACCATTTATGGAGTATCCATGCAGCACCAAACCCGGACTATACTTCTTGGGTTCAAATCCCAGCTTGGTCACTTGCTGATTGTATGACTTTGGGTTAGTTATTTAATTGTCCCTCGATTTCCTCATCTGTAAAATGGGATTAGTCATAATATTCACCTCACAGACATGTCTGGAAGATTCAGTGAGTTAATATTTGTAAAGCACTTGGAATAGTGCCTGGCACATCACACACATTATGTTTTGTATGTCACATTAAAATATAATATGATGTACCAAGCACTGCCCTTGGCACTTGGGTTAGAACAAGTACCTTTTCTGAGGGTATCTCAAAGAAATTACATCATCACCATCAACTAAATCTTCAAGCCCAAGAGTTGAAGAGGACTTAATTCATTATTTCAGTCAATTCATTTTTGAGAGAAAACGAAAGCTTCATAACTTGGTGGCAATATTGCTATCAGCTATGACACATCCTGGCAGAATTAGCCAAAAAAAAAAAAAAATCTTGCTTTTTTTATCCACTTCGGTTGAAATAAGTAAATGGTGACTAAATGTTGATTAAATTAAATTAGATTGAAGAGGAAGCATTAAAAAGACAGAAACATGTGTTGTTATAGAAGAAAAAGCAAAGAAAAGGGGGCACATGACGAGGTCATGCACGTCAGGAAAGTTAAGAAGGTAAACAAAGAAAAGGACAATGGTTTAAAGGCTTAGGTGACCCTGATGGCCTTCAAAAGGACAATTTCAGTAAAAGTACTCCAGCTTACTAGAGGTTAAGGAGTTACTCTCTGGGGATGTGGGGAGACAAAGAGAAGAAAATATGGAAGATGATACCTGGAGATGTCAGCAGGTTAAAAAAAATCTTTACTGTGTGGGAAAACCAAGCGATTAGAAAGGAGGCCCTGGTGAAGGAGAAATCGAAAATGTAGAGAAAGCAAGGGATAGAGGAGGCTAAAGGGGAATGAGATTAAAAACACCAGCCGGGCACAGTGGCTCATGCCCTGTCATCCTAGCACTCTGGGAGGTGGGAGGCTGAGGTGGGCGGATCACTTGAATTTAGGAGTTCAAGACCAGCCTGACCAAGACCTCATCTTTACTAAAAATAGAAAAAATTAGCCAGTCAACTAAAAATAGAAACAAAAAATTAGCCAGGCATGATGGCATGCACCTGTAGTCCCAGCTACTCGGGAGGCTGAGGCAGAAGGATCGCTTGAGCCCAGGAGTTTGAGGTTGCTGTGAGCTAGGCTGGCACCACGGCACTCGCCCTGGCAACAGAGTGAGACTCTGTCTCAAAAAACAAAACAAAACAAACAAACAAAAAACACCAGGAGAGCAATTGTAAGGTGGAAAAGAGTGAATGGGAAGGAGCTCAGATCAGATGTTCTTGATTTTCTTGCCACAGAAGTCGATAGGAGTATGGATATCAAAATCTCCTTGGGCACTTAAGGAATGCGGGAAAGTTTAGTACCATTACTTTGGGGTGATATGATGTGGCATTGAGTCGACCTGAAAAAAGTATATCTAATTAACCTGGACACCCAACTGAGACCAGATAGCAGGAGTTTGTGGTGGATCCAATGTGTAGGGATCACAGGCTGGCTGGGAAGAGCTGAGTCTGGAGGGTGGGATTTTCACACCAAAAGATTTTCCCAGCTAACCTAGGCAGGGGAACAATGGAGTGAAGAGAGAAGTGTTGGCAGATTCGGGAAACAGGTACGGATTTTGGAACTGGAGGGTATAGTGAGGATATAAAGTGGCTTGGTGGACATGCGGTACAATGACAGGGCATTATTATCAGAAGGGTGTTCAGGGAGTGTAAGGCCCTGGAGACAACAAAGAGAAAAGCACCAAGAATCAAGTCTTGAAAAGTGTGCAAAAGGGAAGGCAGAAGGAAAGCGAGTGATGAAGCTTCATTTTCCTTGGGTGTAAAATGATGATAGTGCCTACTTCAACAAGACTGTCCTGAGAATTGAAAATGATTCCTGTAAGTGATTTTGCTCAGTGCTTGGCTCACTATATGCACTCAGTAATGTTTATACTATGCAAATTGCATATACAAGTATACGATTTACTATAATCTGTCAACTTTCTTTTTAAAATTCCCTTATACCTAGGCATTCATGATATAGCGTGTTTTTATTATTGTCTTACCACCTCTCTGCTCTCTGGTTTCTTGAATTAATGTAGTCCGTATTCCATTTCAGAGCACTTTTGTCTATGTTAGTTTTTTTCTCAGACAAAACTTTGTGAGGCAGATACAGTAATTTATTTATCCTCTCTGGGTAAGGAATTATGTGTCCTGATTAAATCAATATGCTGCTTTATAGAGAGCTATCATATATACCACACACAGATAATTGTTTTTCAAATAATTAATATATAATAGGACACATTTATTAAGACTGTGCTTCTCATAATGTAAACACTCTTTAGTGACTTGAAAGATCAATGAAAGATTTTTACTGTCTTCATTATCTATGCATAATCATTATGAGCATTTATTTTCATCTTCCGATAGATATTCAAAATACCAGTTATATTTCTTATAAAAGAAAGCGCCTGATCTTTGTGAATATAAATATGTATAATATACATCTACATGTACATCGGGTTCAAAAAGATCAAATCCCTAGAATACTAAAAATATAGTAAGGAGATTAACCATACTCATATTCAGGACTAATATTTGAGATTAAGGGAACACCAAGAGTCACAAATAACCTTTGGAGATCAGCACCAGCTTGCTGGTGGTTCTTCCAGATCAGGGATGTATGAGTTCAGTTAAGTATAGGGGGAAAAAAGGATGGCCTAGAAATTAAGCACATCTGTTATGCTTATAGAGACATCAGAATATAACTTTTGGAACTAGAGGCTAAGTTTTAGACAAACTCTACTCAAAGAAGTTTTTTTTTATTATTAAGGACTTCTAAACACAGGACTAAATTCTGTTCTCAGATTCTTAAACAAAACTGGGTCTGAAATCAATATAGGCACTGTTAGAAAGGATTTGAGGATTGAATCAGAGAATAGGATTTGGCTCCTAGGACACAAACCACGCTACTAATCCCGGAGAAAGGATTTGCCCGTTTAAAGGATTATGAATTTTTGAAAAGCATATTCTGTTGATAATACTTTTCATTTCCTGCAAATCAAATTACTGAGGGATATTTTCATTGTGAATAGAATTGGACAATGTTTTTATTGTTGTTTCAATTTCCTTTGTTTCAAAGGGTACCAAATTTCTAAATGATCAGACATAAAGTTTCATGACCCCACATGGCCACACATTTGAAGACTCAAGCAAATAAATTGGAAAGAAAGCCTACCAGCAAACTGGAAGATAATTACAACTAAAGGAAAGTCTCCTTGATTTCTGATACTTACTCCTATGAGAATAAGAAAAAGTCTGCAGTTTTAGAATGACAATGAGAGCACACAGAGACCATGGACAACGGAGAACAGGCCCAGTAGGCTGACTCGGTGGGCTCTGTCACGCCCCAGCTACTTCCCACTCTGGACTCCTTTTACTCCAGTGAAATAAGGGGCTGTAAATAATGTTGAAAGGTAATGCTTTAATAACAGGAAAATTCATAGGTTCTTGAACTTTCTTAATGGAACTGGCTTTCTAGAAGCTACTTGTCATGCTCAACAGAGAGAGACAGAGAGAGAGAAAGCAAGCCAGAGAAACGTTTGAGGTCACATAACACTTTGTCTCCAATGTTCTCAAGGCCTCCCTTGGTGCACAGACTGCGCTTTGAAGTTACTACCAGCCATAGGCCTAGAAAATCCACTCACCAGAGACCATGTCTAATTCTTTGTTCTAAGGGGCACCCGGATGGCTTTCTCCAGAGAAGTAATCATCAGCAGCAGCATCATATTTTATTCACCCCAGCTCAGCACAGGACCATCCCCACAATATAGCAATAAAGATTTGACCCTGTGGGCTTTTTCCTGGTCTGAATTTTCTTCTGTTGCTCAGACAAAGGGCCCATCACTTCTGAGAAAGGAAATGGGGGGATGGGCTGGGGAAGGCAGCTGCCAGAGTCACAGCGTAATGCCATTAGTCTGAATTCTCCCATGACCGGCCCTTGCTGGGAAAGACAATTACGTGCAAAAGGATGATACCTCACGAAGCAATAACCTCCTGAGAGATCCAGTGCCACCATGTACAGGTTATTAATTTGATTACCTTTCAGGGAAGGAGCCAAACTTCAGAGGCCCTTTCAGAACCAAACCAACTCTTTCAAGGTTTGCCCATCTCTAATGAGCTGGGTCTTTTCAGCAATCATCTAACCACATGATTTCCTTAATTCTTAGCTGGTTGCATAACGACAAAGATAAATGTGGCTTTTTCCAGCTGCTCCTAAAATAAGTTCAAGACTGAATTAATATGAATGGAAATACTTTTTGTTTGTGTAAAGGGTTAGGAGAAGAAACCACATGTGTGGGATTTGCCAACACCTGCTAAAATGTACACTGTGTGTCCTACATTGAGGACATAAGAGTGGCAGAAACAGAATAATGAACTATTGGAACCCAAAACTCCTAAGATGGTGAAATTTCACTATATTAATTCCATTTCAGGAGGAGCTAAAATATACCAAAATTCCAAAAATAGACTTAGTTATAAAGGAATTTTTTCAGAATGCTTGAATCGCATCACTTGTTCAATGAAATATGGTAACTGTGTTATTTCTTAAAACAAAGGTGGAAAGACGTTGGACCATCTCCTAGCTATCAATTTATGTTCTCATGAAGCTTTCACTTGTATTAAGAATAGAATGGGTAACGGGCGAGCTTAGAGCCTAAGACCAGCCAAGGGTTAATGACTACCAAGGAAAAGCAACTTACTTGAAAATGGATAAAAAAGTCGGAGTTTCATACTGAGCAAGACTTTGAACCCAACAGAAAAAGAGGCTTCCCTACCTGTTAAATTAACATCTCACCATGTATCAACCCTTATTTGGAACACATTTATAGTTACTGGACATCACCCAACTAAATACTACCTGTGTGTAGAACAATGAGAAATAAAAGTAGACAAAAAGCTTGCCGTGCTGTTCTGCCACAAGGACTCCATCATCTAATGGGGGGAAATAGCACCCACAGACCAAAGAACACACAAGGTTTCAAAGATGACTGTTCTAAGTGAAAACACACAACTGGGAAACAAAGTCCATGAAGGCTGAGTAGAAATTAGTAAGAGTAGGAGGGGTCAAAAGTGGCAGATTAGGGATGACCTCCTGGCTCTCTGCTATCAGAGTAGGGAGTGAAGAAAGTGGACAACATCACAGCGAGTGGATAGCGCTCCCACAGGCTCAGCTTCGTGGATCTGCAGAGAAGCAGCGAGGGACACGCAGTGCCGGGAAAAGGAGGAAAGTGGCTCAGTGAATTTGGCGCGAAGTTCCGAGAGTGCGAGTTATACAGCAGGGAATAGAGCGGGGTCGGCTGCTGGCTGGGGCAGTGTGATTTGTCCCACAGGGGATCCACTCTTCCTTCACTGACCCCCGCATCCACGCAGGCAGGGAAGCGCCTGAAGTCAGTGTGAAGAAGTAACACGGGTCATCAGGCGGTTGGAGAGGAGGCAGGAGAGGAAAGCATTTTGAACAATCCAGTGCGCTGTGCGGGCACCCTTGGGGCAGGGGAGGGCTCAGAGCGAGCGGACACTTCCCAGCTCCACAGGACAGAGCTTGGTGACAATTTCCTCACTTCAGAAGGCCACCAGGTCCAGAACAACAGTGGTGATCACCATAAAGGAGGCTCTGCCCTCAGAAATCACCAAAGATTTGGCAGGAGTAGGGTGGGTCAGAGTCCAGATCCCTGCATCTGATTAGTGGTATGCCAATGTGTTAGGCAAGCACTGGGCTAAGCAAGCAGATCTGAGAGACAGCGTGCCAAACCCAGCGCAGCTATCAGCAGTACAGTTGCCTCTGGCGCTGGCTCTCAGCGGGCAGGCAAACTGCCATTTTGAGAATCCATAGCCTAAAAACACTGAGGCCTATAGGCCTGGCCACGGCCTCAGACATCCCTCCTACCCTAACCTGGCTGAGTAGGTCTGGCACTAGGAGGAAGGGTCTGACGAGAGAAGCCGATCTCTCTCCCAACCATCACATGGGTCTGTACATGCCAGCGGCTCAGGCTTTGCTTTTGAAAGGGCAGAAAAGGGAGAGAGATCGGTCTCTGGGCGGAGTCTCCCGGTGGACTCCGGCGGTCCCCAGTTCCACCCAGCCACCCCAGCCGCCTGTGTTTCTCACTGAAAGAACAGACCCTGCCTTAGTGGGGTGGAGTTGCGAAGGAGACCGCTTTTCCAGCTGAGACCCAAGGCAACAGTACCACCTGCACTTTCCTGTGACTCCGCCAGGTGCTTCTCACCTAAGCGACAGACTCCGCCCCTTGGCGGAGTTGTAAAAGAAGCCATTTTCGCGAGGCTGGGCCGCTACTTCCTTTTTGCTTGTTATCTACTGCTGGCCCATTTTGCATCAAAGGGCCAGTTCCCTGCCCTGAAAGGGTATAGTAATAGTATCTCAAGACTGCTATCCAAGCTGAGACCCATGGTCACCTCCTTGCTGTGACTTGGTAGCCAGGGCCTCCTGCTAAAGGATCAGTCCCCAGTCTTGGAAGCACAGAGCAGTGAGAGAGACCACTTTCAGGGCTGGGACCTGCCTGAATTGCAGATGGCCCTTGTCTGCGACCAGGCCACTGGTATCTCGCATGGAAGGACCTGACCTCACCTCTCCAGGAGCAGAGCAGTGAGGCAGGCCACTTTCTGATCTGTGTCCCTCAGTGGCCTTGGGCAGGACTCCTTCAACAGCCCTGAGGTTTTTACTCCATACAAAGTAGATAAACCTCGTCCTTGGAGGGGTGGAGTAATGAGAGTAGATGCCCTGGTGCAGCAGGTTGGTTTTGATCATCTGATAAAATCAGAATACAAGGGCTTGCCCTTGGTACCCAGGCAGTTGCCAAATTAGGGGCCTGTGGTCTGGGAAGGAAAATCTCAACCAGAGTCCCTAGCAATTGCACCAAAAGACACCTCTCACCAGGAGCTACACTGCAAGAATGGCAAAAGAACTCTGAATAACATTTTAGCAGCTCCCCCCTAGCTACAGATCAAGCAACCTCTGAAGTATTCTCTCTTAGACTCAAAGATATCTGCTGCTCTTCACACCCCACCTAAAGTCGTAACAGGGCCCCAGGAACCCTTGGGAGTGTAAGGACATTCCCCAAAGACTGAGATACCTGTATATCCCATTTTGAGGTTTATAGCACAATACAGAGGTTTTGGAATGCCTTGATAATCAACTCCTCCTCGTAAACCACAAGCAACAAAAGAGAGAGTAAACTCATAACGTAATACAGTGCCTCCCACCTCAAACTAGTGGTTGATAGTGGACTTGCGCTCAGAAGAGTGATCCAACTCCTGGGTGCTGTGGCTAAGCAAAGGGTTCAAACTCAATAAACTCTATAAGCAGAAGGTGAAGACATCAGGTCAAAGATAACCCAACAGGCTCAAATTCCTCTAAGACAATACAGGACCAGAGCACATCTCCCCAGCTCTGCCAAGGATCATCCTTTTGGAACTCCAGAATTTAGTCCATAAACCAGTCCCAGTGCCCCTGGTCCTTGATAAAGTAGCCAGATGAGAAAGAATGAGCAAAAGATCACAGGAAACTTGAAGGATCAGAGAGAAAAGTCACCTCCAAAAGAAAATTTGGATTTTCTCATGATTCTCTCCACCAACTCACACCAACTTACACAATATGATTAAACTGACAGAGGAAGATTTCTGAATATGAATGGTTAGAAAACTCAATGGAATTGAAGAGAAAATAGAATCCCAACATAGAGAAACCACAAGAACAATTCGGGAAATGAGTGAAAAATTCTCCAAAGAAATTGAAATACTACAGAAAAACCAAACAGAAATCTTGGCAATGAAGGAAACATTCAAGGAACTCCAAAATACAGTGGAAAGCCTCAAGAACAGACTGGATCATGCAGAGGAAAGAATCTCAGAGCTTTAAGACTATGCCTATGCACTAAACAAATCAGAGGAAGAAAGGGAACACAGAAACAAGAGACAAAACCAAAGTTTACAAGAAATGTGGGATTATGTAAAAAATCCTGATCAGATTGATCAGGATACCAGAAAGGGAAGAAGAAAATTCACAAGGGCTGGAAAACTTATTTCATGGAATACTGGAGGAAAATATGCTGGGCCTGCCCAGAAATCTTGATATCCAAATACAAGAAGCACACAGAACTCCTGGGAGACTCAATATGAAAAGGCAATCACCTCGTCATATGGTTATTAGACTGACCAAAGTAAATACGAAAGAAGCAATTCTCTGAGCAGTGAGATGAAAGCAACAAATAATCTACAAAGGAAATCCTATCAGACTAACTGCAGATTTCTCAACTGAAACTTTACAAGCCAGAAGGGATTGGGTGCCTATCCTTAAACTTCTTAAAAAGAATAATGCCCAACCCAGAATTCTTTATCTGCCAAAATTAAGTTTCATCTACGAGGGTGAAATAAAGTCCTTCTCAGACAAGCAATTGTTGAAGGAATTTGTAAAGACCAGACCAGCCCTACAGGAAGTACTCAGATCTGTCTTACATACCAAACAGCACAATAGACACTCCTCAAAGTAAACTCATCAAGAGTTAAAGGCCAGAACTTGGTCTACATGATGGCTCAAGGAGTAAAACAAAATAACAGGATTTCACCCAACAATATGAATGGAAATTTTCCTCAAATTTCAATCCTCTCAATAAATGGCTTAAACTGTCCTCTGAAAAGACACAGACTGGCAGAATGGATAAAAATCTACAAACCTAGTATCTGCTGTCTACAGGAAATGCATCTAACCCACAAAGATGCCTTCTGGCTGAAGGTCAAGGGATGGAAAACTATCATCCAGGCAAATGGAAGTCAAAAGAAAGCAGGAGTAGCCATATTATTTTCAGATAACATAAGCTTTAAAATAACAAAAGAAAAAAAGGACAAAGATGGCCACTATATAGTGGTGAAAGGGAAGATCCAACAAGAAGATTTAACAATTCTTAATATTTATGCACCCAATGCAGGAGCACCTAATCTTTCTTAATTAAAGAGCACTCTTCTGAAACTATAGATATTGTCATTGTCCCACATTTTATAACAAATATTTATTCTTAGATAAAATTATGTAGAGAAATATAGTAATTTTACCATGAAAAGTAACTGTGGCAAAAGGAGACTGCCTGTCTAACATTGAAGACTTAGGAGGAAACAGCCAGGTGAGTTCTGTTTTCTCTAAGCAATAGGCCTCCTAAGGAGCCTCAGATACAATTTGAAGGGACCCACAATAAAATTAGAAAAATATGAGAACGTTAAACATTTTTAAAAAGCAATCTATATGTAAAGGCTGCAGAGTTTGGATAATTAAGATGACTGAATTACAAATATTTTGATGCTTAGATAATGAAAATCTTGGAGAATTTACCAGAAAACCTCTCTCTAAATAGCAAAAGCCATGACAAGACATTAGATGTAAATAAGCATATTGCCATATATATATATGTATATACAACACATGTAGATACTTTCTTTAATGTTCATCTAGTTTATAACTTCTTTTTACAAATGTGTGTTTGCCGTAGCATAATTTCTTTCCAGTGTACATTTCTTTGTTATGAAAGCCTAGGAACAGAGCTATGCAGAGACAATTATGTTCAACAAGTATTCTGGAGAGACAACTTATTACATTAAATAGATTCATATTCAAACCCTGAGGAAACATTTACTCTCCAACAGGACTGTCAAATTCCAATATACTGTTACATTCATGTCTTTGTCAGTTTAGGCTAATATAACAAAATATCTTAGACTGAGTAATTTATCAACAACAGAAACTTATTGCTCACAGTTCTAGGGGGCGGAAGTACAGGCAGGATCAAGGCACTGGCAGTTTCAGTGTCTGGTGAGGACCCTCTTTCTTGTAGATGGTGCCTTTTTGCTACACCCTCACGAGGTGAAAGGAGTGAACAAATGCCATCAGGCCTCTTTTATAAGGGCACTAATCCCATTGGTGAGGGCAGGGCCCTAGTGATCTAACTATCTTCCCATGGACCCACCTCTTAATACCATCACCTTGGGGCTTAGGTTTAAACATATGATTCCCTGCTCCCCATATTACTCTATTCAATCTTGGGTGCCACAGTCAGACAGAAAGAAGGAGGCCACTTTTTTCTTGTATCTGTAGTGGAAACCTTAGCAGTGGGCAGTACTGTTGCAGATCTGTCAGAGATGCATTAACATATGAATTTTTTGTAGAGACAAACATTCAGATCATAGCAGTCCATAAGTTATAGCTATTTGTCATATTCACGGCTGAATCCTCACCTTCTAGAATTAAGCTCGACATATAATAAGTCCTCAAAAAAATTCATTGAATGTATAAATAGAATACAAAATTTGGACAAACATCAATTTGATGTGATTCTTTATAATGTCAATGCTTCCTGGCCAAAGACCACCACCCTGTAGTGGAATGGGTTGGGTTGCCTACTGATTGCAATGACAAAGAATACACAGCATGGGGAACAGTGGGGCATCCCAGTAAGAAGTTAGTAAAAAGGACTTACTATAAGATCTGGGCTTTCGTTAGGTGACCTTATGGCGGATTCAAGGAAGCAGGGCTTTGTTCTGGATTGGACATTGTTAGGAATCAGGGATGATTCTATAATTGAGTATCTCAATAAATCTTGTCTAGAAGGAGAATGGACTAGAGTGATGATAAAACCATATTTAGTGAAGAAGCTATTAAACAAATAATATGAGCAAGCACTCATATTAGCCAAGATAGGATAATGTTTGGACATTTTTGTCACTTGGAAAAAAATTTCTTCTGTGTTCAGCTATCAATATGGAGTGGTCTTTTCTTGTCTTGATCCATCATGATTATAGCATTGCTTTCTCTGATGCTGCTGTTCTGAAAATCATTTATTTATTTATTTATTTTTATTGGGGGAAAACTACAAAGCATTTACAGTACAATGTTTACAGTCACAATTTGTAGTGAACTGATTTCCCAAAATATATTTCCACTCAAGTTGACTTATCTTGTTACATTCAAAAACCTACTCTGCCAAAGTAGTCCAGAGAGCACATACATAGTGCTCCAACCGTATCTACGTACAACCAACACTCCATTTTAAGTGTACAATTAAATGATTCGAAGTGAATTTAAACCTGATCAAATTAAAAAGCTTCTGCACAGCTAAAGAAACTATCACTAGAGCAAATAGACTACCCACAGAATGGGAGAGAATATTTGCTCTTTACACCTCTGACAAAGGTCTGATAACAAGAATCTACCTAGAACTCAAAA
>CAUYMX010120642.1:0-19568 GCA_963573855.1 Lepilemur septentrionalis
AAAGAGAAATAATAAACAAAGTTCCAAAGTAGTTGCTAAGAAAAAAATCAGTTTTGAATATTTATGAAAAGGTATACTCACATATATTTCCATTTTTCTGTATAAGCCATAATTTAACAGCAAGTTATGGGTCATGCGGATTCTATGAGGTTTCATGGGATGACCCTGTCCATAATAATAATTTCCAATATCACCTAAAAGAGAAAAGACACAAAGTAAACAATATAGATAAGAGAATCTTCATAAACTATCTGAATTTATGTATGTCTATCATTAGAAGGTATTTACCAATTAATAAGATTTATTAAAACCTTAAATTATCATTTTAGATTTTGCAACTTTCACATGTTGATGACTCCATTATTATATTTATGTTCACTTGTAGATTAGGAAAGCAAGCCCTTCTGATTTTTGGTTCCCCCAAATATTTTTAGTTTCTGTTCTTTAAAACAATATGTGCTTTTAGTATTTTCTGATAAATTTAGATGCTTAAATTCAGTTCTCTGGGTGTTATTGGCATAATTTAAAATTTTTTCAGCATCTCAGAAATCTCTTACAGTTGTTATCATAAGGGTTAAAAATGTTCTGTGTCCATCTTACAGTCTGTCAGGGAAATTTTGATAACTGAAATTTAGTTCCCAATAAAGTTTTGCTCTGCTATGACAAATCCATGACATTTTTCAAGGTAATAAGAATACTGTCTCATTCTTCATGACTAAAAAGTTATAATTCCTAGCCTGCCGTTTTAAATGGGACCTTATATCCCCATGTCTTAAAACTTATCAAATTTATTTAAAAATAAGCAAATAACACCAAAATCATAGATTTTCATCTATCAAATTTCAATAAAATTAATATTTTTAGGTAAAGCTCCAGTATTTCTTGTAATAAAACATGACAGTAAGAAAGCCTCTTAAATATATAAAAGCTGGCCCTCTATCTGTAGATTCAACCAATCATTGACTGAAATCAATTTTTAAAAAATGGATGATAGTGTCTGTACTGAACATGTACAGATCTTTTTCTTGTCATTATTCTCTAAACAATACAGTGTAACTACTTACATAGCATTTACATTGTATTAATATTAGGTATTATAAGTGATCTAGAGATGACTTAAAGTACAAGGGAGGATGTACATAGGTTATATACAAATACTACACCATTTTACCTAAGAAACTTGAGCATCCCAGATTCTGGTATCTGTGTGGGGTCTTGGAACCAATCCCCGACAGACACCAAAAGAAGACTTAACTGGCTTTCTAATGTAACAGGTACTTTTACAACAGCCTTTATCAAATTAGAAATTAATAACTATTCTAATGATTAAATAAACAGTCCCAAAATTTTGTTAGGACTGCCAAGCTGATTTTAATGGCTTGAAGTCTATCATTTCAACAGAGGTTTGTATATAAAAGCTAAGATTAAGAATGCCATTTACCTACTTTCGGGAACAATAAATCTTTCAAAATCCTCCCTAAATACATGCCTTTTAAAAAATCGTTTGTCTAATAGAAACCAAGAACTCCAAACTCTTTGTTCTCTCTTCCACATATTTGATGATAGTCCAGGATGAACATTCAACGTTTATAAAATCCATGCTTCTAGTATTACAAATACTTGAGTTTGTTCGTATCGTACCTCTAATTTATTTAATTCCATTTTCAACACAAGCTCTCTTCAGAAAACAATTTGTATACACACAGTCATTTAAAGAGGAGGGTACTTTATTTATTTATTTTTAAATTTTTTTTTTTTTTTTTTTAAGAGACAGATTCTCGCTCTGCTGTTCAGGCTGGAAGCGCAGTAGTGCAAGCACAGCTTACTGCAACCTTGAACTCTCTGTGGGCTCAAGCAATCCTCCTGGCTCAGCCTCCTGAGTATCTGAGTCTCCAAAAGCATGGACCACCATGTCCAGCTAATTATTTCTTTTTTCTTTTTTTTTGTAGAGATAGGTCTCACTATGTTGACTATGTTGTCCCGGTTGGTGTTGAACTCGTGGGCTCAAAAGATCCTCCCACTAAGACCTCCCAAATGCTGGGTTTACAGGCATTACAGGCCACTGTGCTGTGCCCCTAGGCCATTTTTTTAAATACAGGTACCAACAACAAAGCTATGAAAGAATATAGACAAGTAGTAAATCAGACCCCATGAGACATTCCCCTGGAGGTAACACAACTGAAAGACTATGAATGCAGAAAATAAACTATAACAAAAGGATCTGCCATAAAGCTCTACCCTACATGGTGGCAGTGCACAAAGTTCCTTGAAAGCAATCTGTTTTCACCCAATTCTTAGGTATGGAAAACTCACTAGTGTTACAAAGCATCATGTACCTAAGTTAATGCAAGGAATAGTATTTCTAATGTGAGGTACAGTATTTCTAGGTTATCATCACTACCAAAGAGATCATTAGAGTAAAAATAAAGTCTAGTCTTCACATAACTCCCATTTGCCTCTGAGTAAGAATTACCAAGATGAAACGTCTCTTAACATTTAACACATTATAAGATCAAATACTCTTGATGTGGGCATACTGAGAATCCAGTGCAAATCGCCAGCCCCCAATAATCCATAGAAAGGCAACTACACTGGCAACTTCTCGGCAAGTGTAATTGAAAAAAATGATAGCAGTCCTGAGTGCTTACTAGAAGGCACTATTCTAAGCACTTCACATGTATTATATTTTAATCTTTTCAACAACCCTATGACATAGGTATTATTACTATTATTCCTATTTTATAATAGGGTAGAAGGGTAAAACACAGACAAGTCAGGTAATGTTGCTGAAGGCACACAGCTAGCCAGTACAGGAGCTAGATTCAAACTCAAGCAGGACAGCTCACAGCCAATGCTCTTAAGTAGTACTTTAGGGAGAACCAATAGCACTTATAGTCTATAGGGTGAAAGCTGACAGGAAAAGGACATAATATGGAATGAAAACACTTTTAATAAAGGCTTAGGGTCTTTGTTAATTTAAAGAAAATGAACACAAGAAACTACCTACCTAGTTCATCGAAGTAATTTACTTGTTACTAATAGGGTCTTCAATTTTATACGAATATCCATAGCTTTCAACACATTTGTCTGCCACAAGTTAGGGCCCCAGTCCTACCAAAAATATACATACAACCTGAATGATACATGTCTACAGGCACATCCAAGCTACAGATAGTTTATCAAGAATTGTTTCAAAATATAGGAGGGTTATAAAAAGCCATTTCCAACCTTTCCCCCCCACTTAACTCTGTATTTCACAATTCCCTAGATGACTACTTTGTAAGCAACCACTTTTTAATAAAGATAAAATATCTTTTCTTAGTTTTAAGAGCCTACGGCTTTTATTCATCTCATTTAAATGGTCAGTAATGTAATTTGGGCATTTTAAACATTACTCCAATTTTCATCAAAATACAGGTTGATTACCCCTAATCTGAAAATTAGGGGTAATCTGCCATGCTCCAGAATCCAAAATCTTTTGAACACCCTCTTCATAATCAAAAGAAATGCTCATCGAAGCATGCCAGATTTCGGATTTTCAAATAAGGGATGCACAACTGTTAAGTATTATTGCAAATATCCCCAAATGCAAAAAAAAAAACCTGAAATCTGCATACTTCTAGATCCACGCATTTCGAGAAAGGAATAATCAACCTGTATTCAAAAATACTTTACCAATAAAGCAAATACTTTGAAAAATCAGCTCAAAGGTGTGTTGAACACAATAAACTTTAATTATCAATGTGAAGAAATTACCATAAAGATTTATCTGCAAAATTTTAGAAGTTGCTCATTCTTCAAGAAGCTATCTGAATGGAAGTGGTTATTAAGGTCCCCAGTCTTTTATCCATAGTCCTCGGAACTAGAGATGTTTCAAATTTTAGATCATTTCAGATTTTGTAAAGATACTATGGTACATCTGCTATATGTTATATTATGTAATATCAGAGAGTCAGGGAAGCATGCTATAACCAAACATTTCTGCAGCAAAAAAATATGTGAATATTCACAATAAGTGGAATAAAGATCACAAATAGGCTGGAAGTGGTGGCTCACGCCTACAATCCTAGCACTCTGGGTGACCAAGACATGAGGATTGCTTGAGGTCAGGAGTTTGAGACCAGCCTGAGCAAGAGTGAGACCCCATCTCTACTAAAAATAGAGAACTTAGCCAGGTGTCCTGGGGCTGAGGCAGGAGGATTGCTTGAGCCCAGGAGTTTGAGGTTGCAGTGAGCTATGATGATGCCACTGCACTCTACTTGGGATGACAGAGAGAAACCTTGTTTCAAAAAAAGATCATAAACAATCTCCTATTAATTCAGGTTAAACTTTTGATGCCAAATGAATTACAAAAAATTTTCGATTTTCAGATCATTTTGGATTTCAGGACTGTGAAATGTGCCCTTACCCCTAATGATAAGCTGACGGAAAAAAAAAAAAAAATTCAGGAAAAAACAAGAAAAAAAAACACAAAAAAGCTACTACATTATTTCTATCTTCCAGACTACTTAGCCCACTAGTAGCTTTTTAAACAACTATTCACCACTCTTCCTTGAAATATTCTGAATCTTGGCTTCCATAATACCATTTTCTTGGATTTTACTCCTACTCCAAGAACAATCCTCTGCCAACTTTTAAATATTGGGATTTTTCAATGAAATTCATCCATTCTTTTAACAAATCAAGAGCCTACCTACCATGTGCCAGGCAGGCACTGCTCTAGGTGCTTGGATATTATCAGTGAATAACAGTTCTGCCCTAAATGTTCTTCTCTCAGGAGTAAGTCCTGGGTCCTGTTCTCTATCTGTGCTGTCTCTTTTCCAGTCTCTGTACTTTACCACCTACCTATATGCTGACAAATCCTAAATTTCTATGTCTAGTCTCTCCACCCTGGATTCCAAACTCAGGGTTTCTTCTCAGCACCTCAAACATAAGATGTTCAAAATACAGCTCTTGGTTAATCTTCCCAAAATCAGTGAGTGGTTCTATACCTCATCTAACTGCTAAATCCAGAAACTTAGCAGTTGTCCCTTTCTTCTCTACCGCCACTCCTCTAACCCTAACTTCCCAATCCACCAGTAAGTTCCACTGGTTTTACTACCCAAACCTTTCTTAAATGTGTCCATTTCTATCTAAAATGCAATCACTATGTTTTATATGGACAAATATGAATTCAGTTCTTGCTTCCAACCCATATTCTATCACCCCTTCCCAATTATTTTAAGAGAATGCTCTCTACTTAAAAAACCTCTAATGGCTTTCCATTCCCTGAGTAAAGTCAAAATCTTTTACCACAAAGTCTAGTGTGGTCTGGCCCTTTACTGCCTAACCCAGTACACCGTGGTTCCCCCATGTCTTCCTCTTGGCTTCCTTTATTTTAAGCACACCAAGTTCTAACTACCTGTCCTTTCCAAGTTGCAATGTCTTTTGTAAAAAACTCTTTCAAGGCTGGTCCATTTTCTTCCTTCAGGTGTTCCCTTGTCTGATTACCCTACCAAAGGTCCCTTCTCTTTTACTCCCTAACATACAGTCTTACTTCCTTCTTAGGACTTAAGCAATCTTTTGTCTACTTGGCACATAGTAGGGTTTTTAAGTTCATTTGACATTTCTAAACCCAAAGTTAACTTCATGAACAAGATAATCAGACTTCTATTGAAATAGAGAGGAATAAGGCAATATTACCCAGTACAAACAACATCCTTAGACTTGATCTTTCAAATGTGAACTCATCCAAGTTTCAATGTCATCAAGAGATTAATTAATCTCTAAGAAATTACCCCTCTTCCCTAACTACAAGTGTTTTCCTTTAAGGATTTGTCAACTGAAGCATCTGAAGTTTTTGTTAAGGAAAAAAAATAATTACTAATCCTTTTTTTGGCAGTGGAGAGAACTCTATGGAAAGGAAAAAAAGTAATATCTTTGGATTCTCCTTGGACATTTAAACTAGTCAATGTGAAAAAGGCAAAGTGGTGGATTACATCAAATCAAATCAAACAAGAATACTAATCTGTTTCAATCTATACAATAGACAAAATGCCACCCATCCTTTCTAAAACTCAGAGTGATTGTAAGAATTACAGAGAACACTATATGAAAATGCTGTCTATAAAAATAAGGAATTAATTATTTATTCATCAATAATTCAAAAACCATTTAAGTTTCTTAATTTAGTTGGTAGTGATACAGACATAAGCAAAACAGACTCCCTGTCTTCATGAAGCTTACTTATATTCTAATGAGGAGAGAGATAAAAGTTTGGAAAAATAAAGCAGTAATATTTAGGTAATAGGAGAAAGCCTCTATGATACGGTGAAATTTGAAGGAAGTGAAAGGTAAAAGATCGCTGGGGAAGAGGAGTCAAACAGGAAAATTGCAGTCTTATTTAAAATCATGTTCCATTATATTTAAATAACTAGTGCAATTAACAGCACTGGTATTTATGAACTGCTGTGGTAATTCATTCACTACTCTAATTTGCCCCCAAAGAAATGATTACCTATTTCATAGATAATAAAGATTTATACCACAGCTAACAACCAAGCAGTTGTATTAAAGGCTATCCAGCAAAACACTTTGGCACCATCATTATAAGTAAAAGTCTAAGAAAATCTGACAATAATTGGGCTGCCAAGTAAAATTCCTATGACCCTCTAGAGTAAATTAGGAGTACAATGGGAGGCATGATCTTGCTAACTTTCATATTTCTTTGTATAGTGTTGAATGCTTTTCTCTGGCCTACCTGTCTCCAAACATTGTACACCCCTAACAGAGGAGGAAAAAAAAATAAAACACAGAGCAATTTGTGTACAATTACATAACTTAGGGGTGTGTGTGTGTGTGTGTGTGTGTATCCCTATTACACAGACACTAAATGTGATTGGCCTCACGTTTAACGTGAAACAAAGTATAGTTAACATTTCTAAATAACGTATTAAAAATGTGAATATTGCAATTGGAGCCTAACACAGCTTCACTTGCCAATTATACTTGAGTAGAAAAAAAACTGTATCATTTTAAGGCCAGAAGGGATAGTGACTAATTAGCTGTATCATTTTACAGATTGCTGGTAATCTTCTAGTATATAAAAGAGTAAACACGATTTAGAAATATGAGATAGGTCCAGAAAGTATCCAGCCATGTAGCATGAAAAACAGAGACATTTATTGAAGATACAAGAAACATTGTACATAAGACAATGACCAGGCCTTAGTCCCCTTCAAAGTAGGCACCTTGGGACCTCACACAGTTATCCCAGTGTCTCTTAACCTAACCTGTACACGTTCAACATTCTCAGATATTCTGCTTGTTGCAGGCCTTCCAGAACGTGGATCACTTTCAACAGAATCTCGACCATCTTTGAAGCATTTGTGCCATACTTTTATTTGTGCTACACTCATCGCATTGCTCCAGAAAGCCTTCTGAATTATCCCAATAGTTTCTATGGAGGAATGCTCAGTTTAATGCAAAATTTGATCCAGATTCATTGTTCTACTAGCTCAGTCATTTAGAACGTGAGGGCCACACAGTACACATGCTCACTCAAAGGTGTCTAGCACCCCACTGTACTACACTGAAGTTGTCATTGTTCACACATGCACCTTCCAGTTCACTCACATCCACATCATGTACACCATTCTATTATATTAACAGTAGCTGGATACTTTCTGGACAGACCTTGCATGTTTTTGGAAACTTTGGAGGCATGAGTCAATAGCTGTAGAAAAGTAGTAACTTCTCTTTTCTTCAAAGGTGTAAGGATACCTCACCCATCAAATGTTTGAGGGTTCCCCTGGAACTAGCATTTCAGCCTAATGAAATGATCTAATGAAAACTACAAAGTATACAGAGAAGAATATGTATTATCTTTAGAAGTCCTTCCATTGAGATGCATACCGCCCCAATGGTAGACATTTTCTGTGCTGCCAAAAGGCTCACAATGTGCCTAATAGCCCCAGTAAGCCTAAAGGTAGGATTCCTATGGTTATAGAATTTGCTATTTCCCTCCTTTCCTCTTTTTCTTCCCTTTACTTTCTCTACCAACAAATTAAAACCAGCTAACTTACACTAGCAGATGATTCAGGTGCTATTACTACTGATATGATCCACTTCCAATCTAATCCCTGTTATATATCTTAAAGACGTAATTCTCTGGTGCTGAAGCTGCTTTACCTCCATTCTTGCTTTTCACAAAAAAAAATTACTATTGCCACTTTTATAAGGTGACAAAACAGGGTTTTTGTGCAAATAAAAATGTAATTTTTGGAATTAATTGTGCAGAGCTTAGCATGCTATCACATATTAATAATTAGTATAATACCTATCAAATTTAATAACCTCTGTAAAATATCATATTACCTCCCCCCCAAACCCAAAGAATATTTGAAATGTAAGCATCTAAAAACTCCATTCTAAAAAACAAGTCATATAAGAGACACGGACAAAAACCAGATAACCCACCAGAGGTTTCCAATCAAAGTTATGCACCTGGTTTCTGGCCATCAGGTAAAACAGCTGAATAGGCTACAAGTAAGTAAGTATTAGATTAAGTCACAATCACAAGACTCTTAAATATTCCCACTCTACCTATCAAGCCTTCCTTCTGCCCCTGGAATCAGGGTCTGCTCCCACTGCCTCAACAATGGCTCATCACAAATAGGCCCAGGAACAGACAGCTGTTCAGAAAACTGCTACTCAAGTGTACCCCCTGGTTTTTGAAGTCAAGCATGGTGACAAGAAGTTATAAGCAGCTTACTCCACCAAAGCTCATCACTGCCAACAGCAACTGACAGCTACAAAAAAAGCCTTAGCACCAGTTTCCCCTATTAAACCTTTCCCCTTCATCTTGAGCCCTGACAAGAATAAATCTCTAAACCTTAGAAACAATATAATTTTTAACATTAACTTATACACAGGGTTATTGCCTTTCCAATTTGATCAGAGAATGCAGGGCAAGAATAATACAAAATATACAATGTAATTTATGTTAAAATTAAAATGTACTCCATCTCCACCACTCCACGATGGCACAATGTCAAATCAATTTATGTATCACACCTATGTGGTCTTCTAAAAAAATATTTTTTAAAAGTAGAGCTGTTACTATTTTGTCCTAGCTATCATATGTCAGACAAATTACATTTCTGTAAGATTTCAGATTTTCCCACAAACGACATACGTGGTTATTTTACATAAAACAGGCATCAAAGGATCAATCCTTGCTAACTGAAGGGATGGTATGGCCATTTTCAATTAAAGTCAGATTTATTCTGAACTGGTACTGTAAGGTCTCTTTACCTCTCTAAGATACTGTGATTTACAACACACCAATTGTAGGAAACAGCTTCCAAAATTTGCACTGTTTTGTACACATCAGATAGGACTTTCAGGTCATTGAGCCTAGCTTCTTTGTTAAATTTTGGAATACCTTCTCTCAAGAGTAACCAACTAGAAACTACATACACCAAGTTAAAGTGTTTGCAAAAGTAGTAAAACAGGCTACTACTCCATTGAGTATAATTTAGAATGGCATAGTAAACAAATTTAGAGATTTAATGTTACTGCTCATACTCCAAATTAGAGAACCCTTAAAATTAAATTATCTGACTTTCATAATTCACTGTACTGTGAACTCAAGCTTACCTGATTAGAATATTTAGTACTTCTGCACTACTCCTCAAAGTTTTCCTACACCAGGATGCCCAGCACCAAGAAAGAGCCTTCACAAATAAGATGCCAATGCTCTCCTAAACCTCCAAAGCAGGGTCTATTTCCTGATCGAACAAAGAGCAACAAAGGAGTGGGTGGTAACCAGGCAAGCCAGGACCCGAGTCTAGTCTAAAACACAAGCAGTAAAGCTTCACGTTTCACTACTACCTCCGCTAATTTCCTGCGAAGGCTACCTGCCTCAAACTCGAAAACCCTAATTGTTGCTACTGAGCAAGTGAAGCCCTTCCATTTGAATCCCGAGACACCGGCGCTCAAAGAACCCCGCGAACAAAGAGGAGGGTGGGAGCCCACGCAAAACACGGGCGTGACAGCGCCACACGCCGGACTTGGGCCCCCACCCCCAGTAACTACTCTCCAGCATCGACCCGGGTGGAGGGTCCTGGGTGATTCTGAGGGGAGAAAGGAGTAGACCCCGGGTCAGACAGAACCGAGGGGAGGGGGGCAAGCGGGGAAGGGGGAGGAGAGGGGCCGAGGGGCGGAGCTCTCGCGGCCGCGGGGCTTTGTGTGGAGCCAGGGCAGCGATCTTGACTCGGGGGAGGGATCGGTGTAGAGGGCCGACACAGGGAACCCCGAAGCCTGCGCTGCCACGAGTGGCGGGCGGGAGAGGCGTGAAGAAGGGCCGTCCCCTTCGCCACTACCACGAAGCCGGGTAGGCCGGGCCGTCCCCAGCGGCGGCCGCCTTCGCTCAGGGCCGCGGACCGCACGGCCGGAGGGAATGAGGCAGGAGGCAAGTGGGGCGTCTCCCCGATTCCCGCCCGCAGAGTCCGCGGGAGTCGCTCGGTGAGGAGGGTCTCCCGCTGACCACGTCGGGTCGGGAATGGGTTAAGACGCGGCCACACGTCGGTCCCTCCTCCTTCCCACCCCTCAGCACCAGCGCCCACTCGCGACGGCGGCCGGCGAGCTCGGCGCGGCCCCGGCGCCCCGGCCCGCCCGCCGGCCTCTCACCGTCGTAGTAGTAGCAGACTTTCTTCTTGCCGCCTCCTTGACTGTACGCCATGGGTGCCCCGGCCACCGCCGCCTCCGGGCTCCGGCTCCTCCTCCTGCTGCTGCCGCCGCGGCTCGGCGGGGAGAGAAGAGGGCTGGGGGAAAGGTGGGGCCGGCAGATCCCGCGGGGAAGGGCCGGTCGGAGGGAGGATCCGAGGGGGCGCCGAGAGGGCTCGGTACCGCCCGGCCGAGGGGCCGAGAGCGCGGAGCGGGGGGTGGCAGCCGCGCCAACTCGCGACACTGGGGAGGGGGAGGGGGCCGCCAAACCACCTCCGGAGGCCGCAGGGAGGTGGGGCGCGTCCACTGTGGCCTCCACGGGGGAAGAAGGGACACGACTAGAGAAAGAGGCCGCGTCAGGCTCGGGATGAGAGGCCTTCTACTGATGAACAGCTTGCGCAGGGCGGCACTATACACCGTCTTAAAATGCGAAAAACGGCAGGCGTTGGCTCTGCAAGCAGACTAAAGGGAGCGTGGAGCCGGGTTGACATCCTCCCCCTCGGATCGTCGCGCAGTGGTTGCGCCTATCCCGAGCCTGCGCAGTCGGCGCCTCCTCAACCGTAGCCTTGGAGGTCTAGACCCCCTCCGCGACGTCCCACGCTGTTCCCCTCCCCCACCGTTGCGAAGCTCCCGCCTGAGCCGGCCACGTGCCGCGCGGGGAGAGCCCACTGTCGCGCCCCCTCGGGGCTCCGGGAGCCTCCCGGGCTGCACCCCACGGCTGCAGTAGCTTGTTGCCTGGTTTTCTCGTTTATTCATTTATTCTCGTTTTGCTGATGATTGCTCTGAGATACTGACTTTTTAAGGAGACCTCTTACATACGGTAAGGAGAGAGTGAGTGTACTGCCCAGGTTTGAATGAGTATTTATGGAACTCATTTATCAGGCACGGTTCTAAGCATTGCATTTATAATATATTCCATTGATACCTAGTTATAATAAATACTTTTCTCCTTTAAGACTTCCGACAACAATGAGATTTAACTACTGTTTGTATTCCTTATTTGTGGTTGGGGCAGATTAAGGAATTTGGTCCTGTCAACTGCTAACTCTTGGTCCGGGGATTTGAACTCAGTATTCTCCAAACTCCCGCGCATCCTCGCTATTCCATTGACTATGCTGCTTCTGTTCCTGGCCAGACACTGGAAGATTGGAGCAGAAAGCTAACAGAAAGGCTTTGAAAAGTCTTGGAAGTTATGAATACATGTGTCCCTGTATCCAACAGATCATTTATCAAGCACGTACCCTAAACCAGCCACCTTGCAGGTGAGAGGTGGGGGCTGACAGCCTGCACTGTAGGACCCATCCTAATTATATCATTTGCAGTTCCCCACATGTGGACGCTCTCCTATACCCCCATCAAAACAAGGAAAAAAGAGGGAGACCATACTGAAGCAGGAACCATTTGGAACCACTACCCAAAATATTCTTTTTAATGTGCTATTTGACTTCAAAATTCCCAAGGGTATTCATGCTTAACGCAGCAGTTTTCGTGTACCTCACTCCCAAGAGAGTTAGAAAAAGTAAGTCCAGGGTGGTGGTCCCTATTGCCTACCTCCCTCAACTCTCCCCACCAACCTGTATTTTTAACAAGCCCCTGGGTGACTGATGCAGTTGGTACAGGAACCACAGTGGGAAAAACACTGGCAAGTTAATTACATGGTGTTGAATTTCTGAGTTTTGCTCTGTCCAGTCCAAAATCAACTTGGAAAAATTTGAGAACAAAGAAAGTTAATTTAGTAGAAACTAATGTTCTTCACTAGAGCCTTACACAGTGACTTCTGAAGTGAGACTTGAATTCCTTTGGGAAGACTTCCCTCACCCCATCCTCCTAAGTCTGTTCTCCATGCCATGTGCCTTATACCCTTTTAGCTCAACACTTAAACTCTGTTATAGTTGCCCACAACTTGTCTGACTGTCCCACTAGAACAGAGTTTCATAAGAGGAGGGTCAAGTCTGTCTTGCACATAATTGTTTCTCTAGTGTCTGTGACTTCTAACAAGCCACTTAAACATTTTTTTGTCTTAATTGCCTTATCTGTAAAATGGGGCAGTATTACTTTAAGAGCAATTTCTCATATGAATATTGAGAAGTTCAAATAAGAAAACTAATATGGAATAGTTTTAAACAGTGAAGAACTATTAATATAACTATTAATATAACTATTAATATATGAATATAAGGGATTATTATAATAATAATAGTAATAATAATGGTTATTGTTTTGCATTCACACAGCACCTAGCCTTGAAATTCTGAGAAGAGCCTGGATATATCTTTTGATTGGTTGAGAAACTTATATTGTTTATTATTTAATGATTTTAAACCAATAGAAGCCAATTATTTTATTCTTAGAAACTGGTATTGGAGAAGGAGTTTTATCCAGTGATAAGAACTGGCCATAAGAATTATATCCCTAAACATCTGTAATGAACTTTAGGTTATCAGAATTAAAAGTAGCATCAGTTATTGAAACCCATTAACAAGCTCCAGATTTCATTTAGCATATTCTAGTTCTTCTCTATCACATCTTTTTAAATAAGAGAGTTTTAGACAATATGCAGTAAAAAGGTACAAGTTGAGAGCATGGATAATTCATAGAATGCGTAGTTAAGGATTACCTTTTTCCTTAACTTGTTTTTCTTTAGTTTCTGCTCTGTATAGGAACTTATTTTTTTCAGTCTTGAAGACATTTAGTGCTTTGAGATTGTTCAATAAAATGATCTGTTAAGCATAAATGGATTGTTTAGAAATGGGACTGTTTAGAAACCAATGGCCTCAGCTTATGCTAAAAATTAAACCCTGTTGACAACTGTAGCAGATAGTTTAATTTTTAATTGCTATAAAGAATTATTCATATAAGCTTGTTTCTACTCCAAGGAAATTTAGATTTTCTTAGTGTTAAATTCTGTGTAGCAATTATATGAGGTAACATAGAAAGTAGAGAAGTATAGTGGCGTACTAGGGTGTTGTCACAAGCTAAAACAGCCTCAAGCTGAATTCTGCTCTTCTCCTAAGCTTGGTGCCTATTTTTACACAGTATTACAAGCTATAACTCATAAATCCGAATAGCAGCACCAAACAATGAAAGATTATAGTACTATTTGAAGTGTGCATTTGTGTAACAAAATTTCAAATTACCCATTTATGTTACCGTCACTTACTTACTAAATTACTCAGTGATGTTAAAACTTTCAAGTCATTCCTGTTACCTTGTTAATTCATTAATGCTTTGTCCATTACCTTCAAAACACAGTATCACTTTGATCCAGGCTTAATTCTTCCTTTTTACTATCTCAAGATTTTTAACCTTCCTTCAAATCTAATCATCATTCCTCTCCACCTAGCATCAGAACTGTGCAGATGGAGGTGGACTGTGCATGTTATGATCAAGAGGTAGGAAGCCAAACGAGGATAGTGGAGCAAGAGGATAGGGACCTGAGTCCTTCATGACCACATTTGTAGCTGTACCAATGGACTGTCCACCTCTGAACTTCTGGTTACATGCAGGGAGAAAAAAACAGAAGAAAGAAACAAACAAAAAGACACATTTAGTTAAACAGTGTAGTTGAGATTTTGTTATATGTAGCTGAATACAATCCTAACTCATGCAAATTAGAAGTTGGTGGTTTCTGGTCATTTTTGCTAAGACACTACAGGTTTCTGTTGGGAGGCAATTCTCTGTGGGCTGCCTGATATGCTAAGAGTGAAGATACTGACTACCCTATGTTCCAAACTATATTTTCAGTGATGTTTGTATAGTGAATGGTATTGGCAGATAGAGAAAATGACTCCTTCTGGAGCAAAGGGCAGGCATGATCACTACCCATTATAAAAGAGTCAGGTACCCTGAGTTCTCTAATTTGAACTGTGCATTTGTGTAAAAATTTTCGAATTACCCATTTACATTCAAAATGTATTTTTGAACCATTGCTTATCAACTATATTACTCAGTTGCATTAAACCATTCAAGTCACTCCAGTTACCTTGTTAAGTTCTGGGTTCCTCTCCTGTAATGCAATCTAATGCAAGTACAGGTATTTTCTGGACCTCTTTATTTTGGCATATGGGAATTGGGGTTCAGAGCAGCAGCACAAAAAGTAGTGCTGATATGCTGGTCACGGCTATTGCTGTGCATAATAAATTATCTTTTGTCTTAAACGCAGAAGTCTTATTTCCAATACTAGCATGATGAAACTGTGGTTGGCTAGCTTGTTAGCTTACAAATAGGGCCTAATTTCAGACCCTTCACATTTCTTGGCAGTTTTTGGTGATGAGGATAGGATGCTGATGGAGATATGGCCATCTGACAAAGGAAACTGGGCTTTGTCAACCAAGTAACAGAATTTGAGGGAAACCTATGGGAACTGGTAGTGAACATGTTGACCAGATTATATAGTCAACTGGAAAATAAATGGTTTTCCACTTTATTGCTTGAGGACCTGGGGAGGAATTTACAGGCTGAATACCAGGAAGTAGCCTTAAAGACAGTGCTATCAACCTGTACTCTCAGAATCCTGCTAATGCTAGTAGGGGACCTCAACAATTATAATCAACACTTCCTTCCTAGGGACACCCTGTTCACCCCTGCCTCCCACCCCCCAGACTAGTGTAGAAGTGAGGCATTAATTTCTCTTTGGGACTACCCTTAGTTACTTGGAGGAACTCTCCAGAGAGAAAAGTGACTCCTTTATGTGCCCTTTGTGGTTGGTTGTCTCGATCATGGGAGTCAGTTAATTAGAAAAGGTGGTAAGAAATTTGTGCCTAAGTTGAGCTAAAGTGGTCAGTGATATTTCCTGGGCCTTGGAAGGCAGTCAGCTCCAGCTCAACTCACTGGCCAGAGTTGTTATAGACAATAGAATTGCCCTAGATGTCAGGTTCTGAACCATTCCTAATATATCCAACTGTACCTAGATTAATGACTCAGACCAAGTAGAAAGATCAAATGAGAGCCTTAAGGAGAAAGCTGTTGGCTTTCTAAGGTATACCCTGGTGGTTTGTGGATTTCAGAACTATGGGAGTCATGATTAAGGTCAGTACTGTAGATTGTCCTCGTCTTGCTGCTTGGATGTTGTTGATAGTGTCGTAATTAATTGCTGTATGAGACAATTGGGATGAAGCCTTTACTAGTCCTATTAATCAGAGTGGTCGATGAAATTTGACTTCTGCCAAGAATGTGCCAGGACAGGTTGTTAGAAGAGGCAGATTTGTCTTGGCTCTCTGAGTGTCCCTGCACATTCTTGCTGAGTATGCCAGATTACAAGTCATATCTGTCTCCTGAGACTGAGCAGTTTCTGTAGCTAGACCCGTAACTAAGTAGGCCAAGGTGACTATATCATGACTATGGGTTGACTGCCTGCCGTCAGGGTAAGGGAGACTGGATTGTTTGCTCAAGAAGTTTGGGCCCACATGCCTCGGTTTCTCTTTTGCACTGCAACCCACTTAGTGTGTGGGTATCATCTGAATCCATTACATAATCCCCATGGAACTTGGGGGGCAAGAAGAACTGACACAAATATACTGATACTCTCTTGCTGCTTTCTGTGCTGTGAGCAATAAATTACTTTGTCTCTGACTGGAAAGTCTTAAGACTTACGCCAATATCTATGAAACTGTAGCAGATTAATTTATTAGCTTGCAAGAAGGGTAAAATCTCAAATGCTTCACAGTTCATGACAACCAATCCCCCTCTGTATACAAGGGGGATTAGTTCCAGGAAGCTCCCCTGTCCACTCACCCCATGCGTATACCAAAATCCGTGAATACGGAAGTCCCACAGTCAGCCCTATGAAACCTGCCTGTATGAAAAGGATGCCCTTCATAAACATGCATTTTGCATCCAGGGAATACCGTCTTTCTGATCTGTGTTTCGTTAAAAAAAATCCCTCACAGTTCAAACCTGTATTGTTCAAGGGTCAGCTATAGTGCCAGAACATTGTTAGCAATGGGAAATTTTTCCTTATACTATAAATCCACAGATGTTTTATTTCCAACTTAGGATGAATCCTAGATTATTCTTTTTGATTGTAGGTGGAAAACTGAGAAAATCCCTAGGAAATTGCATATAAATTTTGGGTAGATTTAATTGGAAAACTGCATCAGATTGGTGGTTAATAGAAAAATTGTATATTCTTATCCCATTTGCGCTAATGTTAATACAAAAAGATCGAGGCATTAGTTGAAAGCACTTGAATAGAATCATAAACTATTGAAGATTCATCTTTTTCGTATGAATGTGGAATGCTGATAATTCAGACCAACATTACTCAGCCGTAGTGGAGGTTAGATTATGCCAACTGACCTTTTCCTACCTTTTCTTTTTCTTTTCTAATTGGTCTTATTTTCCTTTTCATCCAAATTTTCCATTACTGTTCCCCAAGCTATTACCATCTCTCCCTTAATATAACAATAACTTCCACCTGGGTCTGCAAAGTCATGGAGACTGTGTTCTTTGGTGCTGCTAACTCTTTTCTAAAATAAAATTTCACATTTTCTGGGGCTTTAAACTTTTCACTGTGGACTCTGGCCTTAGTTGTACTAGTAGCAATCTTTCTTCATAGGATATTCAGCGTGCTGGCCTGGTATCATTATAATTTGACCACCTTGTTTTGTGGGAATAGTTTGACATTAGTTTTATTTTCTATCTGTTGGCATAATAAATGTTTATTGGTATATTAGTATGTTAGAAAGCATCTTCAGACAAAAGTTTAAAAGCAGGATGTTGAGGTTTGTTTTTTCCCCCATTAGTGGCTTGATAGTTTGCTTTTATTCTGTATAAAGACCTCCTTTTCATTTGTGATAGTTCATTAATTAGCCAAACAGATTTTCATTTTTTCTTAAGCTGAACCAACCTGTGTTTATATGAGGTGGGAGAAAAGATCTTGCTTAAAAATAAGACATGAATAATATCTAAATTATATGGCATTTTCCTAACCCCTCTTACCTGCATTTATCCTCCACCATCCTCTATTCTATCTACAGAATCTCCTGTGAGATTCTGAAAGTCAGGTGTTTTAGTTTCCTAGGGTTGCCATAACAAAATGCCATAGACCAAGTGATTTAAACAACAGAAATCTATGTTCTCACAATTCTGGAGGGACGAAGTCCAAGATCAAGGTGTCAGCAGGTTTTTTTTCTTTTCCTGAGGCCTCTCTCCTTGGCTTGCAGATGGCTGCCTTCTCGCTGTGTCCTCACATGATTTTCTCTCTGTGTTGTCTATATTCTAGTATCTTCTTCTTGTAAGGACCCCAGTCATACTGGATTAAGGCCCACTCTAATAACTCCATTTCACCCTAATTGACCTTAAAGGGCTCTATTGCCAAGTAAAGTCATGTTCTGAAGTACTGAGGGTTAGGGCTTCAACATATAAATTTTGGAGGGGCACAATTCAGCCCATAACAGAAGGGAAACTTATTTGTCTTTGGATTTGGGATGACTAATGTGAATGTACACAAGCCATTATGTTCTGAGATTAATCCAGGCTTTGTGACATATCAAAATAGTCCCATTTATGTTATAATTACTTTATAAAATATATCACAGTAATTTCCTTGAAACTTTCTCGACACGAGTATTGCACTTGTTAGGGTTCCTGGTTGTCAATTCTGGTTACTGTAAGCACATAAGCGTAGAAGAAATGAATTAGAAGGGTATAGGAAGCTCACAAAATTGATGGAAAAGCCAGAGGAACAAGCTTGGAAAATTGACAGGAATCAACTGATGTAAGCATCACAGTTAAACATCTTCATGTTACAAGGTTGCTTCCACAGTGGGTGCTGGAAGCTGCCATTGTTAGCAACTTCACTGCCAGTTCCAGATCCTGGAGTCAGCTGCCACTGTCATCACCAGGACAGAGTCTAAACTTCCTCCCTTCTCTGTGTCCTTGAGTTCAGGATAAAAGTCCTGTCAGGAATCAGCTGGAGCAGGTGCCTGACCTTTTTGGTGGGAAATGGGACCATGGTTGCCATTAGAATGCACTGAGGGCATACTGCCCAAACATAAGAAGAGGGTCAAGATGCAAGAGCACCAAAATATGTCCAGCCTCTTGGTTCAAATGGCTGATATGATTAACTCATGATTTTCTCTGTTATATCATGCTGAAAGGTCTGTCTTTCTCTTCATAAAATAACTTGAAAGCCTTAATTTTTTTTTTATTTTAGGAAAATATGAGAGTACAAACATTTTGGTCACATTTTATATCTTTGCCTCTCCCTAGCAAGGGTTAGTGGTATGCCCACCCCTCCACATTGCTCACCACATCCCTCAGATATGGATCTACCCCCCAAACCCCCGATCCCTGGTGGACACCACCACCATGTGAGCTCCATAGTGTTAATCAGTCAGTACCAATTTGATGGTGAGTACATGTGGAGCCCATTCCTCTGGTCTTGTGACACTTCACTTTGGATAATGGGTCTAAGCTCAACCCAGGACAATGTAAGCGGTGCTAGCTCACTGTCGTTTCTTAAAATTGAGTAACATTCCATTGTAAACACATACCAAATTTTAATAATCCACTTATGAATTGACGGGCACTTGAGTTGTTTCCACATCTTTGCAATAGTGAATTGTGCTGCCATAAACATTCGGGTGCAGATGTCTTTATTATAGAATGTCTTATGCTCTTTTGGGTAGATGCCTAATAATGCTATTGTTGGATCGAATGGTAATTCTATTTTTAGCTCTTTGAGGAATCTCCAAATTCTTTTCCACAGAGGTTGCTCTAATTTGCAGTCCCACCAGCAGTGTAAGAGTGTTCCTGTCTCTCCACATCCTCGCCAGCATTTGTTGTTTTGGGATTTTTTGATAGAGGCTAATCTCACTGGGGTTAGGTGGTATCTCATTGTGGTTTTGATTTGCATTTCT
>CAUYMX010120643.1:0-14980 GCA_963573855.1 Lepilemur septentrionalis
GCACTATTTCAGTTGGATACACTAGTTTCATATGTAGAAATTACATTATATTTAAACAAAGTGACTGTCAATCCCTACTTAAGTATTTGAGAGTGAGGAAGGCCGCTATGTCTGTCACCTCATTCGTCACCAGCGTGGAGTTGACTAACATGGCAGAGTCCCCTTCTGTCCACATACTCCCTGGTGCACCCCTCCTGATGCAGCCTGGTCCCGTACCCTCCTCCCCTGGCTACTTTGCATTACGGCAATTCTAAGTGTGGAAAGCATTCGAGGAATTTTACAGGCCAGTAAAATTATTCTGGAGACTTCTATTTTTAAAAATGTATCTTCCAGATGGATTTTTCCTCTCAAAATTTTGATTAATTGTGTCTTTTTTCTCTCTTTCTTTTTTTTTTTTTTTTTTTGAGACACAGTCTCACTCTGTTTCCCAGGCTAGAGTGCCGTGGCGTCAGCCTAGCTCACAGCAACCTCCAGCTCCTGGGCTCAGGCAATCCTCCTGCCTCAGCCTCCCGAGTAGCTGGTACTACAGGCATGAGCCACCATGCCCGGCTAATTTTTTCTATATATTTTTAGTTGGCCAATTAATTTCTTGCTATTTTTTAGTAGAGACGGAGTCTCGCTCTTGCTCAGGCTGGTTTCGAACTCCTGACCTTGAGCAATCCACCCGCCTCGGCCGATTGTGTCTTGAAATACATGCTTCCTTTTACAATGACTCGTTGAAAATTTGGACTTAATAATAATCAAATAATACCTTTCAAGTGGTTTTTAAACCTCTTGGTTCAAGTCTCCATTAAATACCATTCTTAAGCCATAGATTTCTTCTTCAAACAAATGAAAATTCTTTTGTTGTTAGCTTATTCCAGGATCTTTTTTAATATGAAAAATCAATGCTTGGAATATTAGACTGAACTCTTGTCCTTCCCTACCTGCACCTCCCACTTTTTTTTTTTTAATTTTCAGGGAACAAGAAAAAGAAGACACCTAAGTTACAAAGCAATATGCAGTCAACTCAACCTCTAAAGGTAAGTAACAATATTACAAATCTGCTTATTCTGCAGAAAAATAAGAAGACTAAAGTAATTTGCAGAAATGTCTTTAAGAGCTACCAGAACATGGATGATTATTATGTATCCTGTAGTCACTAATTTTTCATTAAACAGTTATGCTGTTCAGGCCATCTGTTTTTGTCTTTCTGTTGAATGATGAACTTTCTAAGAATGGGAAATTAGGAAATGTCACATCTTCTTACTTTTTGCCCCATATCCTCCCTACCCTTGTTGCTGGATAAGTAACGAGCCGTTGATCTTCAGGGTTACTTCAAATACTCAAAAAACAGCTCTGCAGCTACACCAGTACGTTTCCATTCCTATGAGCAACAGGCTATTAATTGTACAAGAGAAATCATTCTGGCCGAAGAGGTTGCAGATGCTTCGTAGTTGTGTGTTTTTCAAACGGCACTACAAGGAAAAAGAGAAACTCTGTTCTACTGTTCATTTGCTAAATGACCTTGTATCATTTAACCAGTAACTTCCTACCTTGCCTCGTCTTTCTCTTGATGATATCAACATTTAAGTAACTGAAGAATATCTCAACAAAGGTGGTTTTCTGTTTTTTAAGCGGTTGAGTTTAAACTCTTCCCCAAAAAGCTGATGACGAGGTAACTTTTCAGTCATGGATTCCTCTTAGCCCGGGTCCTTCTCTGGTTCACATCCTTTACTTCCCTAGTCCCTGGTGATCTATTTAAATGTCTTCTTGCTCTTTTTTCTGACTAGGCTTTCTGTTGATTCATTGGTTTAAATTAAATTACAACCTCCCCAACGCTAATTTAGTATTCTGGACTGTGCTGGTAGAAATGACTTCTTACTAATTTGACTACTCCACGTAGCCGGCTGGCCTCTCAGGGTCCCTCCAGCTACCCTCATGTGTGCACCAACTTTTCATATTTTCTCTGATTGCTCAGCTGTCCAATTTCTTTCAGCTTGTCTATCCCTACATTTTCCCTAATCATCGTCTTCTATTTTTCTGCAAGTCATCTACTCTTTGACAAGCCCACTCTCCCCATTGCTATAGCATTGCCTCCTGTACTTCCTAAAAATGTGACAGCCACAATCTCCCTCTTTGAAGCATGTCAGACACTTCTTACAGGACACTGGGACTGTAAAGGGACTAATTTCCAACCATTTCACTTGAGAGCAAAAGAAACTGAAGTCTGAAGAGGTGAGTTACCAAAATTAACCAGTAATTAACGTTAAAGCCAGAACTAAGCCCAAGCTACTTTAACCGCAAAGAGCTGGAGAGTCCAGCCTTGGCTCCCACTGACACAGTCCTTGCTCCCAGAGATCTTGAGTTCTTTGTGCATGGGGATCCATTTCCTCCAGTTGCCATAACCTCTAGTAGTTGCAGTTCAAATGCAAAGAGTGAGATTTGAAATCTGCACAGGCATTAGTAACCAGCACTTCTACAGTTCAATTACCCTTCACTTTCTGTAGCCAGAAGAACATTCTACTGAAATCTGCATATGAGTTGGAAAGGGGACATTACATTATAAACAAAAACAAGAGTGTTTTTGTTTGTTTTGGTTGGAAAAAATGTTCTGAATTATCTCATTGAATATTGAATAACATAATTTTGGCAGAGGGTTTTAGCTTTTGTTGGACTTCCCGAGTTATTACTTTGCTTAACTACAATGTCAAAGATTTGTTCATTGATTCTCTCTATAGCATACTCTTTGGTAGTGTTGATTTTTTTTTTTTTTTTTTTTTGGTACTCACCCTGATTTGAAAAGTTCTCGGACTCCTAAGATGCCTTACTTCTGTCTTCCTAGAGCCTCCACCACCATCTGGTGGTATCTTTAGGACTGACCGTCTATGGGCTCTCAGGATATTTCTGAAGCCTTCACTGGGAGCAAAATTTTACTTGTTCATTTTAATTTTCTATCAGTGAATGACTTATCTGTGGCTCCTGAATCTGGCTTGTCAGTTCCCGGAAAATTGTTCAGAGATGAAGCCATTGTTGGTTCGGTTCTTACTAGTAGTCACGACTCGTCTTTAGTGACCTGTACAGCTTTTGAATTATCTCGTTTGAACCTATGAGATGGGCAGGGTTGATACTGTCTCCAGTTTATGGCTGAAGAAACTTTCATTCAGAGAGATTAAGTGACTTACCCAAAGTCAGTCAGGTAGTGAGTGGCTACGACTAGAATCTCAGCCCAAGGCCAATGCTATCTTCCACACTACTCTGCCAACTAAGCTTTAAGATTGTCTTTGTCTTCTTTATCCCACCTACAACTTGTCCAAAAGGAGAAAACACCACATGTTTAGAAGTAGGACTGGAAGAAACATTTTTATTCATGAAAGTATGCTACCATGAGAACCTTACGGCTGCTCCATGCTGCAAAACAAGATTCAGGTCCTACTTCCAAAATTGCTAACTTAACAGAATGGTAATTATTGAGATACACACAAATCAAAGTTCAGTCTCAGGGGTGTTTGACTGCTAATCCATTTCTATGCAACAACTGATTAAAAACATGCAGTGTACTCAGAGTCAGGCTCTCAAATACTCTCCTTAGTGCTTTGCAAAGAATGTGTGGGAGTTCTTTTGTGTGACCAACAGAAAGTGTATGTGGGTGGTGCCACAGAATGCCACAAAAACAGAACTTGCCCCAAGTTAGAGAACCCTGGAAAGACCAGGTAATTTTCCTAATGTGTCTGCCACCTGCCATGTGAACTCTTAGACTTGCTGAGAGACACTGAAGATTCTAGGAGAGAGAATCAAAAGGGAAGAAGGAGCAGGGGAAGAACAGGTCTTGTCACATGTCACCAGTGCTGTCCTCAAGAATATGCAGTTGCTTAGGACATACAGAAAGCACCAAAATTGCAAAAGCAGGATATTAAATTCATGACCAGGAAAAGTTCTTCTACAGAGGAGGCAGTCCCATGTATTGTGTTGGGCACTCCTAATAAAGTATGGGTGATGGAATCTTTCCATGAACCAAGCTGTGTTCTCATGTCTCTTACTGTTCTGCATTGTCCAGACTGGACAGTCTAAACGTCGGATGTCCTAGCTCTCCAAGGATCCTTCCATAGGACCCTGACACGAAGTTTTCATAACAGTTTCTCCTGGGGCCAGTTCTTGTGAGTGAGGAGTTAATATTTAACAGCCCAGAAAGAACGACTACTTTTTAATACTCTTTAACCTTGCTTGAAGGAGTTTTGAAAGTCTAGTAGTTACAATTTCTGATGTCAGTGTTTTCTATCTATACTTTATGGTGTATTCTTTTAATCTTTGTACTAATAATATCTCCTCTCAACCTTCAAAGTGATCTATCAACTTCCAAAATTTTTCAAAATTTCATAAATATTTGTTTTCTACAACCTGCTTCCTTCAAAGCTTGCTAGCTACCATGTTCTCGTCTTCTCGGTTTCACTTTTACAGTGCCATGGTTCAGTTGCATGGAAAAATAAAAAGACCTGCCATCTCAGCTCCTTACCCTGCTGGTCAAAGACATTCCATACTTTAACACATTGACTGCCACACTAGAAAAAGAAATTTTTTTCCTTGGGGCCACAGTGTTTTATTACAAAAATAGAATAAAAACTTTAAAAACAAAATGATCCTTTCTAATTTAATGAAAAATTTGTTATTTTTAAACGTTTCTGTGCGTGAGTTACATGCAACTCGAAAAATAGTTCTCGTGGCTCCCAAGGTGAAGAGACGTGTGAGTTACATATGCTTCATGATGCATGGGGTTCAAAACTAGCATGAGTTAAATACAACTCACAGGGCAGTTAAAGTGTTAAAGAAAATCAAATGCCTGAGCTAATATAGCCAGTTCCACTTCCATAGAGAAGGGGTAGAACACAAACATCTCAGGCTGTGAGGCCTCCTGCTAAGACTTCTACAGAAGACTCAAGCCAGTTGCATAGAGGGAAACAAAGCTTTCTCCTTCTCTATTACATTTTAAGAATATTACCTGGATTCTTTTAAGTCTGGGGCACATCTTAGATATTTAAAGGAAAAGATAACTAGGTACTACTCAAGTACCACCAAGAAGGAAATGAAGGGTGTGAACATTTAGAAATGGGTCAGTAAACTAGTTGCCTCAGAACCATTTTGATCCTCAAATTCAAGGCCAGAAGTATCCATGACTAGCTAATGAGATAGCTAAGCTGCTTAGTAGTCAAAGAGCCCTGAACATCGTATATCACCATTAAAACTGTAACCTAAACAAGTGCACATGTTACAAAGTTAGCAAGAAAAAAAATGAATAATCCTTTCACCATGGCAAAAGTTGAGAGATCATAGAAATAATTTCCTCCCTGCTATTATTGTCCTGTATCCATGAGTATGATCAAGATCTGCTAATTCCAGGTTTTAATTTAAGATTAACATGAGTGGAAAGACTCTGAACAGCTCTACTTTATATTGCTATAACAATTACAGCATATTTCCAGTCGAAATTACATTTCACCATGCATTGCCATTTTTTTGTTGTTGTTGTTCAGGACAATAATATCCGAGTCTAGAGAACACAGGATGCCCGGCATGTCACAGCCAGCCTTCATCACGCAGGAGAGGAAGACATCAGCAAGCAAGGAAATGGTTGCTTTTAGAAAAGATAATTCTTTGGGACTTTACTGTAACCACTTCTTGAAGAAGGAGGGCTAGTAGACAAGTTTAAAGTATTTGTTAAGTTAAGAAGAAAAATATTGGTCAAAAGCAAAACCAGCACAGTCTTTATTTTGGTCACATGAAATACCCATGTGATTTCAGTCTTTTATACCCTGCCCAGCTATGAGGTCTACAACTTCTGCTCTTTCTGCAGGTGCATCTGCCAAACGCATGTGTGTCAGGAGTTATAAACCCTGGGGTCTGATTCTCTAGAGTTGGAATCTGTCTCCTTGAAGTACAGGTTAATTCAGCTTCCTAAGGAAATATGGGGTGAAATTTCTACAGGATAACTAGTTGGGAGTTTTTAAACCTGCCTACACTTATCTCAAATTCAGCCAAAATAATTTCACCTTCCAGCTTATGATACTATGCACAAAATTCCATGGACAAGAAATGCCAAAGGAACAAATATGTTTCAATTAAATAATGTGATGGAGCTACCTTTTTTAACCATTCTCACTCTTTATTCTATAGCTATTTTATCTACACCTATCAATAGCATAGAAGTTGGAAAAAATGGCATATTCTCATTATTGATGTTGACCCTATTTGTAGTGAGAAGGTATGATTGCTTCAGATTCTGAGAAGATATCCTGCCTATACCTTGTAGCCCTATGTAATTTAATTTAAATACATATATGTATCAGTATCATATGCAGGAAGATGGAGCACATAGTGTCTTGGGGTATGAGTAGAAGAAGTGAGGATTTTCCCTCAATATCTGCTTTAAAAAAATAAAGAGTAAAACAACCAAAAAATGTATTGGTGGTGATCATGAATAGAAACTCACTGAATTTTGTTGGTTTATTACATCCAAACACCAAGAGCTAAAAATACCTAATTTTGAAAAAAATATGCCAAGAGATTAAAACATAAGCTTGTACACCAATGTTCAACACAGCATTATTCACAAGAGCCAAAGGGTGGAAACAGCCCAAGTGCCCATAAACACATGAATCGATTTTTTTAAATGTGATATACAATGCAATGGAATATTATTCAGCCAAAAAGAATGAGGTTCTGATACGTGCTACAAGACGGATAAACCTGGAAAACATTTTGCTAATTGAAATAAGCCAGACACAAAAGGACAAATATTTGTTATATGATTTCACTGATCTCAATAGGAAAATTCACAGAGATGGAAAGTATAACAGAATTTACCAGGGGCTGGGCTGCGGAGGGGAGAATGGGAAATTGTTTTATGTGTACGGAGTCTCTATTTAGGATGATGAAGAAAGTTCTGGAAACGGATGATGGTAGTGGTTTCACAACATTGTGAGTGTATTTAATGCCACTGAGTTGTACACTTTAAAATCATCTAAATGGTTTAAGAAATACCTCTGATAAAATCTGACTAGTATTTCCAGGTTGGAAACAAAGATCATATTGTAGTCTAAAGCATCTGAGAAGACATCCATTGCTTGACAAAATAATTTCTCAAGTATTTTTGGTTAGGATGCCATGTAAATGCTTTCTAGTTGCTGGGCCATACGGATCCCATTATTTCCTCATTCTTCGGACACTCAGGAGCAGATTTGTACATTTTCAGAAAACTGTCCCTAACACTTCATGCCACTTTGCACCAGTAAGTATTACCTTGTGTCGGCTAAACTGTGGAGGCTGTTTTGTCTTTGTCGTGGTTACTGTAGAAACTGTGTAGCCATGACATTTCGAGGCGACTAGTGAGGAATTTGAGTGTACAATGAAAGTTAACTTATTTCATGCTTTAAGATTTCTTCCATCTGTCACCATTCGTGATGATTGTCATGTTCACATTGGGAGTATAAACATACAACCGAAGGGCTCTGGTGACTATGGCCAACAAGCAATCCCACCCCTAACAGACTTCCCTCCCAATCTCTTCCCCTCAAAGGTCTGTAATAGGAACACATGAAACAAGTGATGTGTAAGGTTCTGGTGTTTTCAATTATTTCTCTCACATGAGCAGAGGTTTCCTAGATCCAAAACATGTTTCAGCTCAAAGAGTTTTCCTTATATTTGAAGATGGTGTAGTTTCAGGAAAATTTCATCTGCATGTATCTCTGATTCACTGATGCTTCATCAATAAAATATCTTCCCTGAGCTGTTCTACACAATTATTTCCTGCATGGGTGGTCAAAAATATGGTACATTTAAATATTGCTTACTTTTGTGAAGCGTGCATGCTCTTAGAAAGTGTATAACCTTTTGCCCTTAAAAGAAAGAGAGAAATTCATGCTCAGTGCTGGGATTCGTAGGAGATTCCGTGTCAGTCACATCACCACGGAGCATTCCAGCACAATGTCTCATCTTCCTGCCTAAGGACCGTCAGTCTCTCTCTACTGTGGCATCGGTGGGGGAAGACAGACTCATCCCGCTTTGTATGAATCATCAACTGCCTAAATGCTGATGCTCAGGCAGGACTATTGAGGGATGATCAAGAAAGATTGGGTGTTGGCAGCATTTTATTTTCCTAGGTTTCTATGAATGGAAGTTATAAGATTGATTTTTTAGGTTTCAGCAGCCTTAGATAGCAGTGGGCTTTATCTTACGGTGCCAGAAATTTGCCACTTCATTATTGCCTTCTGAAGCACCACTTATAAATACCTTACAGGAATTGTGAGGCTTGTTTCAGGAACATTTGAATGGGCATTGTTAAGTTATGTTCACTTTAGGGGTGAATTACAATGAAAAAGAAATCCAAAACTTTACCTACCATTTAACACTCCCCAAATAGGTAAACATTTTAACCTCCCCCCCATATGCGTACACACACACACTTTATGATTTTGGCAGGAAATAGTAAAAGAAATTATGAAAGGATAAACACTGTTCCAATGATAGTGGTTTTGATTAATTGTCTGCGAGCTTTGAAGAGAAATCCAAATTTTCAGATCAGTATCAGGGCTTAGAGTTCATGCAGGGGGTAAACTCCTGCTGTTCTTAGCCCTTTCTTCCAAGTCTAAGTAGAGGAGACATTAGTTTAACCACCTGAGTCAGTTTTAAATTTGTAGCGACAATACAACTTTACAGGCGATGATAAAAGGGTATAAAGTTTTCACTTAAACAGGATGAATAAGTTCTGGAGATCTATTGTATAGCATGGTGACAGTTAATAATAATGTATTGTATACTTGAAAATTGCTAAGAGAGTAGATCTTACATGTTCTCACTTCAAAAAAATGGTTAAGTATGTGAGGTAATGAATATGTTAATTAGATTCATCATTTCACAATGTAATCACATCTCAAAATATGTTGTACCCTGTAAGTACACATGATTTTATTTGTCAATTCTACCTTAATAAAGCTGGGGCAAGCCAATATGACTTTGTGCTTCAACAATATAAATGGTTACCACTCAATTATCTATGTTTATGGAAGTACTGATTTAAAATATATCTGTATAGATATATTCATATTCATGTTATTTGGAATGCATTATAAATACAAACTAGATACAAGTAGAAATTTAGTTTTATTTCTGAAGTGTTACTTTCCTAATATTTTACTTTTCTTAGGTTAAAGATAGTTTCTGTATGTTGAATGCCCTGAGATTACTAGCCTATTGTTTACATTTTACGACAACATGAAAAAATGTAAGACTTCTGGAATTATTTGAGAACAGTATTAACTGTTCTAAATAGGGTATGTTATGTATGTGTCTATATTGTGGTCCTAAAAAAGAGGGGAAAAGGTTTTTCTAAAGAAGAGGTCAAGGCTGGGCACGGTGGCTCACGCCTGTAATCCCAGCACTCTGGGAGGCCGAGGTGGGCGGATCGCTCAAGGTCAGGAGTTCAAAACCAGCCTGAGCAAGAGCGAGACCCCGTCTCTACTAGAAATACAAAAAAAATAATTGGCCAACTGAAAAATATACATATGGAAAACATTAGCCGGGCATGGTGGCGCATGCCTGTAGTCCCAGCTGCTTGGGAGGCTGGGGCAGAAGGATTGCTTGAGCCCAGGAGTTTGAGGTTGCTGTGAGCTAGGCTGATGCCATGGCACTCTAGCCCCAGCAACTCAGTGAGACTCTGTCTCAAAAAAAAAAGAAGAGGTCAATATGATTCCCAATGTGATTAAGGCCAAATTTTGCCTTAATATCAACAAATGGCAAAGATCAGTAATAAACCTTTTGTCTACCTTCTATCTGCATAGCACATTGTATGTTTATATTAGTGGATAAATAATTTGAGTTCAGATAGGAGGAAAATAGTTACCATGAGCATAACTACCCACAGGAAATGTTTTTCAAGTTCATGTCTTATACTTCCCTCTATGCTGAAGACAGTTGTAGGGACCACGAGGGGTGCAGGGATGGGTCGGGGTGGGGAAGGAATCCACCTCCACAATGGCTCTTGTTCACATGGCAGGCAAACCGGTCCTGATTGCATGTTCATGCCCACACTGTCCCCTCCATAAGGCAGCCTGGGCTTCCTTACACTTGGTGCCAAGGTTCTCAGAGTGAGTGTCCAAAGAAACAGGAAGTGGAAGCTGCCACTTTCTTAGTGTCTGGATGCAGAAACTGACCATGTCACTCTGCCATGTTCTATTAGCCAAGCAGTTACAGAGCCTAGTTTTAAGGAGAGAGAACATAGACCTCACCTCTCAATAGAAAGCTTGTTGGAAAATGTGCCATTTTAAAACCACCGCTATGTGCAAATCACCAGGCAGATACACACTACTTTTCACCTTGATGTTGTCTTTTTAAACTCAACCGGGAATGTCTTTTCAATCTTGAAAAATAAAACATATCCCCAAGTTGAGTTGATGGACCCACTGGATCCTGATGTTTCAAGAATCACAACAAGACAGGCAAGAAACTATGGCCTCTTTATCTTTATTTGGGTTATATTGTAAGTGTAATTGAAACAAGGACAACATGTTTAAAATATTTCTCTGTAGCAACAGCTGTTTCTAGAGATTATAAATTAACTCTTATTTTCTTTCACCACCTTTCCAGGATCCCTCAACATCTTTTCCTCTTCCTTGAACCACAAAATCCATCTGGATTAGTGGAGATACATGGTGAAGGGCTTATAGTTGTTCATTCACTTTTTATTGTGCAAGCTTATTTTTCCCTGTTATGCATTTTAATCACCAGATATTTTTTGAGCATCTATTATACACTAAGCACTGGAATGAAAATAATACATGCCCATGCCTTTATGGAAGTCATAGACCAACGGGAAACATGCTTGTATCCAAATATTTAAAGAATCATAGAAGTACTATAATAAAGCTAAATATGATACAAAATCCTGTGGGCTCTTCAGAGAATAAGAGTTGCAGATAGGTGCCAAGGAGCTGATTTTAAGAGAGAGGTAAGATGCTTCAAGCAGGTAGAGAAAAGGAAGGCTGATCAGGGTATGCAGAAAATACATGGCATGCACTGATCATTTATATTGGTACACTGAGAATACGGAAAAAAAGAAGCAACAAGGAGATGAGAGTAAAAATGTAGATTGAGTGGAATCCTGAGCTTTGTGTTCTGGGGCCAAGTATTCCCATAAGTTACAGAACTTGCTCCCGTAAGTTACGGAAGAGAAATAGTCATTCCAGATTCTCCTTTGGAATCTGGCAGTACATAGGATAGTGACAGATGAAGATAGAATTCATCCCACTATAACACGGTGGGTTTTTTCCTAAGAACCCTCAACTTTTCTAATCTTGCTTTTTATGACTTGCTTTAATTTTTAAAAAAACTTTTTAGTAAAAAAAAATATGGACTAGGGCATTTCTGCACATGTATAGTTATAAAGTCTAAAAATCATTGATCAAATACAGTGATTACATCTAGCTTTGGCTTCCGAGTAAATGTCTGTCATTGCTATCAGCAGAAGCCTCTTAAAATTCTTCTCACCTTTATCATCTACTATTAGAATGAACACGCATAAAATACTCAAGGCAGCCATGGTTCGTATGACAGGTTCTTTTTTCCCCTAGAAATTCAGTGTTAAGTCAACATCAATCTGTACAATGTAAGTCATGTTCCCTAATTAACAAATGACATATTGTCCAATCCCCATTATGAAAATATGCTATAGGGAAATTTGCCGTGTGCAAGGAGCTGTCTCAGGAAGTGAGGCGGGTATCCTGTTAAGGGGAAAGATTAGAGATAAGAACCTAAATTGAAAAGTTGGCTTGAATTATTATACTAAGCCTATGCTATAAAATTTTTTTTTTCTTTTTTTTTTTTCTTCCAAAAATTTTATTGGGGATATGCTATAAAATTTTCAGGTAGAAACTTGATGGAGGATGGGGAGATATTCTAATCGTAAAACGTTTGAAAAATGTGTTAATAAGATTGACTGATAAGCTTTTCTAAACTTGTCCTATCAGTTTTGCCAAAATGCAAACCTGCCCCACTTAGCTCACGTTACTGTTCAAGATCCCACAGTGACTCTGGCTCACCTATGGTTTGAAATCTAAAGGTAACTCTAAAGTATGTTGAGTCTTGATTTCTGGTCACATTTCTCCTTTCTGTATTTGTTTTCATAATTACTACCTCAATTAGCACCTTATTTTTATATACATTACCAATTCCTTAAATGTTCCCAAGGACTCCGGCTTGCTACAGTTACTTTATTCTTTTAAAATGCTAACAACAAATTGGCTTGTAACCTCCCCGAACCCAGCACTCCACTCCCTGCAATGGGAAACCTGTTATACTTTACTGATAGCTCTTGAGATTGTTCATGGTCTGGGGGGATAAGTCTCCCTGGTCACTAATGACGGCCTGCTGATTCTCCATGGTCCATTCTTGTGTCGCCTTCTGTCCATGCTGTTCCTTCCCCACAGCACGTCCCCATCAGGCTGGCACCATCCTTCAACCTCTCTGTTTGAAGTCGTTTGGCCATCACTATCTCTAGAAACTTCTCAAAGACTTTCTCCCCCTAAAGGCATGTTGTTCCATCAACTTTCCTTCTTAGTCTCGTTTCCTTACCTAGCTGCACTCACTCCCCACCACCACTGGAGACTTTCTTGTTACTTCTCTTGTAGAAAGTTTATCTTTCTAGCTTTTTTGGTTAAAGTTAGCCTTCTTCTAGAAGGAACAGAGATTTCAGATATAAAGTAATGTCTTCTGCACATTGCATTATCCCCATTGCCCCATTCTCTAAACAGCATTTGATTTTATCAATATAAAATGCTCAAATGTTATTTGGTCATGTTCCCTAATAGTTTCATTTGCTAATTATTTTATAGAAAGAAGAGAAGAAAAAAACAATGATTGAGCACGTAATGAGTCCCTGAATTAGATACTGTAACTAGTTCTCATTTTATCTTCAGGCGTCACTGGGCCCCCAAGACTAGCAGTCAGCTAGGGTCCATCTGCAGCTGCTCCATTGAGGTTCACCTTTGTCAACTGTCTACTTTACTTTCATAAAGGCATGCCACTTTGCCCTTTGGTACCCTGGAGTAATGCTGGTCAAAGATTAGTCCCTGCAGCAGTTGCATTTTATTAGCTGGGAGCTCATTAGAAATCTATCATCTTAGAAAACCCCCCATCGGACCTACTGAATTAGAGCCCACATTTTAATTCTGCGGGTGGCTAGTGTGCACATCAGATTTAGAGAAGCACTAATCTAGAATTACTAGGTTCACAGAACCTACACAAATGCTTGTTGATTAAGGTCTTTATTCAACAAGGACTGTTGGCTCACCATTAGGAGATGTTGCTGACCCTATATCCCCAGAAGAAAAGCAAAATCGTTTTGTGTTGCAAAAGTAAAGAGAAAGGAAAGGCTTTAGTTCTCAAACTATTTGCAAAAACTTAAAGAGTGATTTTCATGTTTCTAGTTCCCTTCCACACTTCCATAAAATAAGGTTTCCTTTTTTCATACCTTAAATATAAGTGCTTCACATCTAACTTTTTTGAATTGATCCATTCCACCTAGATAATAGATTTGTTACTTTTGGTCATTGGCAACTTAAGAATATATATTTTGTTCAGATTTGTAATCACCAAGGGTTTCAGAAATGATGTCCTTGAAGAAGGTATTATAGTTTAAACTTCACTTAACATTAGGAAGATTTTATTGAGTAAACCCTCTTTGAACTCGCCAAGTGGAGTTTTTGCTAGTTCTGTTGCAACTAGCAAAAAACCCACTATGGATATCTATCTTTATCCAGTGTTTCTTTGCCAGCCATAGGTTTGTTTGCTTGCTTATTTCTTTCTAACTTTTTAAAAAGGAAGGATTAGAGCAAACTAAGGCATAGTGTTACAGAAGAATTCGTTACACATTATAGGCTTATCCAAAATCTTCAAATGCTGAACAAATTGCGGGGTGAGAGAGCAGGAAGCTCAAAAGGATATTTGCTAAACCGGTTTTTATTGAAACTCAGATTAAAAAGAAACTAAACTTTCGGTTTCCTTTATGATTTTATCATTTAAGTTTTCACAGTCTTTCTTTGGCATCAAAATAAATCTTTCCAATGTATTATTTTAATTAAACCAATAAATTTATAGCCACATCATAAAGATTTTGGAAGCTATACACACAAACATACTTGAAGTCAGTACGTACAATCCTTACCTCCTGAATCCTTATTCCCCTTTTTGTTTTTCAATATCATCGGGTTTTCTTTTGTTATTTCATCATAGGCATAGAATAACTATGTAAAATGGCCATTGGGTAGAATCTCTCATAAGTTATTTACCCCTTCGTCTATAGGATATTTAAATTATTTCCCAAATGTATCTTACTGTAAACAATGCTTCAAGAAACATACTCATGCAAATTATTTTTCTACATGAACATTTTTATTTTAAAAGTAACTTAGAAAGAATTTAACTTTGAGAACTCTAATTAGACAAAGTACGAGTATTTTTTAAGTATGTCTCTTCCATTCTCAACTTCCCCAACTTTTTTTTAATTTCCAGATGAGAAACCCAAAAGTAACTATCCAGGTAATTTAAACACACTTGCTGTTTTTCTCATTTATCTGGCAAGTTTGAAGTTAATGGATTTTTGGCTGAACTTTGCCTATGTAGACACAACCATAAGGATTAGTCAGCAAGTGAGAGCTCTTAGTCCTCTCATATTTAGCTCTGCAGATTATTTACATCAGCAAAGAAGTGTTTTAACCCAGGAGTGAAATGGTTAGAATTCTCATTCATTTTGTGGGGGTACTGCCCAAGGAACTTTATTTAGCTTTAGCCGTTAGCTATTCACTCTTTTTTTTAAAACAACTTTATTGAAGTATAATTTATATGCCATGCAATTAATCCATTTTAAGTGTACAATTAAATGATTATTAGTAAATTTACCAAGTTGTACAGCTATTCACACAAATCAGTTTTAGAACATTTCCTTCCCCCTATTGAG
>CAUYMX010120644.1:0-13566 GCA_963573855.1 Lepilemur septentrionalis
TTACATTTTACAATTCACTTCTTTGGCAGTGAATCTTATATCTTTCTTCATTTAGATAAAGAAGGTGTTTCTTTTTTTCGATTTTTTTTTTTTTTTTTTTAGACAGAGTAACAATCTGTTGCCTGGGCTAGTGTGCTATGGCAACATCCTAGCTTAAAGTAACCACAGACGCCTGGGCTCAAGCAATCCTTCTGCCTAAGCCTCTTGAGTAGCTGGGACTACAGGCATGCCACCATACCCAGCTAAATTTTTAAAAAAATTTTTTGTAGAAATGGGGTCCCACTCTTGGTCAGGCTGGTCTCAAACTCCTGGCCACAAGAGATCTTCCTTCCTTGGCCTCCCAAAGTGGTAAGATTACAAGCGTGGGCCACTGTGCCTGGCCTGCTGGTGGTTTTAGAGTGTTTACCATGTCTCACGTCATGTGTCACCAGGTGGTACCCGAAGGGATTTCAGAATCATAAAACTCTAGGTTTGCATCCAACTCAGTTACCTACTGAAGATCTTGGGCAACTTTCTTACTCTTTCTCAGCCTCCATTTTCTCATCAGTACAATGTGGATAATAAGACTATCTACTCTGTACGGTGCTTCCGATGACTGAGGCAATGCTGGTGAAGGCCGCGGCACGGTGCCCAGCCGAGGTGAAATCCCCTCCAGCCCCACGTTTAGGCTGCTCCTACGGTGAGGCTTCCAAACCTTATTTATGTTTTTGGTCTGAGTTCATATCTGCTTGGTGTAGTGGGCCAGTTAGATGTTCCCTTTTCTCCGCCTTTTAGCATTACCCTATTTGGACTTTGAAACCCAGTTTCCCATAGGAGTGAGTGAGTGTGCACTCAAACTAGACAGGGCACTCTCCTCCACAATGTTCTTGGCTTCTAAACCAAGGTCCACAAGGGTAATTGTCTACAAAAAGATCCCATGGTTGTTCCAGGGGATCTCAAAAAACCCAGGTGAGGAAAACCAGCTAGTTAATTTAATGGTTCTTTGGTTTCATATAGAAAAAAGAACATTTGTTGAAATCATTCTCTTTTGAGCTCGCTATGTTGATGTCTCTGTTTCAGTTTTTCCATCAATGGCCACATGAACGGCCCATCTCTTCACTGGGCTACTCAACCCCCAAACAATATTAATTTAGTGAAAATGGTTTTTCAGGGCAGTGTAGCCAGGGGTGACCACAGAAATGGCCTAAGGTAGCAGAATAAAAAAAAAAAAAAGAGTATCCACTGCAGCAGCAGTTTTACTTAATTAAAAGTGCAGGGTTTTGGACAAAGGCCTTTGCCCACTCCTGCATCAGGCCCATGATAAAGCCAGCGAAAGATCTGGCCAAGAAAGATCAAGATGTGGCCTCAGAAGGGGTCCCCTAAGACCCCCGGCCTTCTCTTCAGTGCAGACGAAATGCACTGCACTGGCACCCGGGCCCCAGCTCCCTGACCCCCAGGGAGAGCCACTCACCATTGTGGGTGATCAGCCTGTACTGCCTGGCCAGGCACAGCTCCTCCTGCCGCTGCCTCACAATCCTCTGCACGTCTGGGGGCAGGCCGTGGTGGTCGCGGGCAAACACGAAGGAGTAGCTGTCGGCGCAGGTGCCGTCGAGGTTCAGGAGGCGGCAGGAGTACTGCACGGCGTACGTGTCGTAGTCCGTGTCGATGATCCAGTGGTCATCGTCTGCAAGCCAGGGAGCCACGGTGCCCGTCAGTGCCCCTCCCGTAGCGGACTCAGAGGTCAGGGAAACCAACTGCCAGGCCCGAGAACCCAGCAACTTCCAGAAACTGTTATCATTTCCTTAGGAAGCAGGAGACTACAGAGAATCCTGACAGCTTTTATAAAATTGGGCAAATCAGAAGGGATCTGGTTCTCCTTTGTAGAAATAAGTCCTGGAGTCAGGGGGACCTCATTCACTCACCCTGATGGTAAATGTGAGGGCACCTTTCCAAAGAACCACCGAGAATGTGGGCCCATCAAAACCACAGGATAAACTTTCCTCCTGTTGCCTTAGCCATCTACTCTCCAATAAAACCTGTGTGTTCGGGGCTAATGTCTGGTGGCCACCAACTTGTGTTACCTCCAACGTCAGGATGCACCTTTCTCAGTCATCCCTGTCAGCCGGCTCCCAAACATCTCACCAGCCATGCTGCCCTCCCGCCCCTCAATTGACCAGCATATGCTGCTCTCAGGGTCTTGCTCTCTGACTCCCCCGTCATTCCTGTGCACTAACTCTGCTCACTTCTCCGTGCTGGCAAGAGGGGAGTTTTTCTCTTAGGGGCACAAGGTGCCCACCACGTGTCATCAGATATTCCTCTTAGAGCGCGTACTCTTCACAGCTCCCCCGATAGAGGCAAAGTCGAGCCATTGAAGAATTCAGATTGTATGTATTCCCCAAGGCTGAGATGTAAGCCAAGCGGAACAGGTTTAACTGAAGGTGGTAAAAATATCCACGGAGGCAGGAGGGGAAATAATGTTAATAAGAATTTGGGCGAGCAATTTGCCACAGAGAAAGAACAGGGTTCAGGTTTATCCAAATACCCTTATTCAGATAAAAGGGCCATACCTCTACTTAATTTGACCTCTTGTCAACATATAACCAGGGCTGGGACTTTCTGAGCACGTAATTATGTGCCAGTTGCTGTATGGACACTTTCCATATGTTCTCACAGTTATTTCTCACATCCTCTATTCTACAGATGAGGAAACTGAGGCAGAGAGTCATTAAATAGTTCACCTAGGGTCACGAAAAGCAGGGCAGCACTGGGATTCAAGCTAGGCTGTGCGATTCCAGAGCCCACGTGCTTAACCCCTTTATCGCATCCTCTCCAGATAGTAAGGGGGAGGGTGGCGGGGCCAGAACAAAAGGCTTCGTCTCTGTCCCACGCCCAGGTTTTGGAGCAAGGGGTGATCTACACTACGTAGTTCCCCAGTTTGAGGAACACAGAGGGGCCTGGATCCCTGGCATTAGAGGGTGTAAGGCCAATCTAACGCTCACCCTAAGACACTTCTGGGTGTGCCTCTCTGAGAACCCCTGGAGTGCTGCCTAGGATGGGGTTCAGCGCAAACCCAGGTCCTGCAGAAGGGCTGTCACAGGAGTGGGTGTGGAGCCCCTCTCTTCTACTCACCCAGGCCTGCCAGGAGGAGGCATGAGCCACCCCTGTGCCACCCAGGCTGTCTCAGGGTGAGTGTCAGAGCCTGGGCAGGGGTGTGGAGGGGAGATGCTCCAGACTGACGACAGCTCAGCAGCAACCACAAAGTTATTCACAGAAAGGCCAGGAATAGAGGCCACCAGCCGCCTGCTGGGCCTCACCCTAACCACCGGCTCCCCTTCCAGGCTCACGAGCACCTGGGCAGAGTCTTCCTTGTCCCTGGGTGAAGTCACTTCTTCCTAGGGTATGGGGATCACTGTGCCGGTTGCAGACACCCCAAGAGCCTGCCCCTCAGACACAAAAACATTCGCCTTTGAAATGTTACCTCAACTCAAGCTATTAGCTTGGCAAACCTGCAGCTCAAATTTTTTTTTTTTTTCCAAAATTGCTGCCAGAATGTGAATTCTGACATAGGAACTAAGTAACTTTCAATGCTTGGATTAGTAAAATTGGCTACTGTTCTTGACTTTAAAAGAAGGCCTAAGTTGGTCTGGTTAATTTCCAGGCTCTTTTGGATGACTACATCAAAGGTGAAGAATTTAAATCGTGGCAACCTCTCTCCCTTCTAAGGGTATTTGCAGAAGAGGAAGTGCCTGGTACTGCTAGAAAGAATGAGATCGGTTCTCCAAGCTCAGCACCTGGGCAGGGTTCCTCTGGAGAACCAGACGCCCCCAAACATTTCCAGACAGCAGCTGATGCATGCAGTGGAGCTGGGGGGAGAGAGCCCTGAGTTCCTCCACCATCCAGGAAGTGGGGTAACACCGTAGCGGCATCTACACACAAGCTGGTTTAGAGGTCTAGACTGCCAGCCCAGAATCCAAAGAAAACCCTTGGTAGAGGGAGCTGTCTCCTGTGGTCTGGTTTCACTGAGGATTTGTCGCTCACTGCTGTGGGCCTGGAATGTGTACCTTCAGCTCCCTAGACCTGTGTCCTCCAATCGTCTAAAGTGACAAGCTTCCTGTGGTTCTCAGGCCTAAGAGTCCAGCTGAGCCAGCTAGGTGAGAGATTTAATGCCATTTCTGACTAATTGTCAAAATAACCCAACAGATCCCAGCAAACTGAGTAGAGTCTGAGGCCTTGATGCCTGGGTAAGCCAAGATGGACTCTTTGGATTGAATTATCTAGACCAGTGGTTCTCAAACTTCATTACGCAGAAGGAACCTACCCAAGGAGCACGCTTAAAATGCAGACTCCAGGGCCTTATCCCTAGAGTTTTTGATTCAATAAGTCTGAGTTTGGGCCCAGAAATCTGCATTTTTTAACAAGCGCCCCTCCCCCCAAGCTGATTTAGATATAGGTGGTCCAGGGACCCTGACTTTGTGAAACACTGATGCAGACATTCAGGCCTGCATTATTTTTCAGCCTGACAAGGGCCCCTTGACCAGCAGAGTGACACTTTATCTGGGAGAAGGACAAAAGGAGAGTCTGTCCATGTCTTTCTGGGAGGGCCCAAAACAATGACGATCATAGCTAATATTTATGGAGCACTTATTATGCATCAGGCTAAGCATTTTCATGTACCACCTTAATGAGTCCTTCCAACAAACCTATGAAATAGGAACTATTCTTTATCCCCATTTCACAGCTAAGGAAATCGAATTTCGGAGAGGCTAGCCCATATGCAACCCAAACCTGACAATGGCAGCATCCCTAACCCCCGAGACATCCCACTTGCTGCCAGCAGAGCTGGGAGGGAAGGAGGCCAGTGCGGAGCATGCCCACGGCAGGGGCAGCAAGCCATAGCAGAGTCTCCTAACACAGAAATGTCATGTTCAACTGTAGAGATGGGTTACATTTAATCTTTTAATAATTTGACAACAGATTTAATGAGCATTTGCCCCTGAGTTAATTTCTGTCCCTAAGCGCACCTCATTTTAAACACATCTGTTTGGTGAGATGCAGTGGGAGGAGCAGAGAGACTGAGAATTCAGGCAGCGCTCTGAGTGGCCTTCAAATCCGCCTGTCCAAGTCAATGTTTAAGGCAAGACCAAGGTCAAGGAAGAAACTGGCACAAGGAATGAAAGCAGAGTTTTGTAAAGAAGACCCCAAAACAAGCATGTAAAACAGAGGAAGGTAGATGCATCCAGTCTTACAGTCTGTGAGCTACTCAGAAGGCAGAGAAATAGTTCATGGCCTTTTACATCCCTAAGGCTAAGAGGTGTCACCAAGTGCCACTAATTAGCTGTGTGTTTCTAGGCCAGTTATTTCTCCAATATGGACCTCAGTTTCTTCACTTGTAAAATGAGAGACTTGAACCCAATGGTCTCTGTGGGCTGTCCCATTCCAGACTCAGAATAGAAAGCTATGATTTGATGACCAGGGAGGTAACTAAGCTGCAATAACATTAAACACTTACAGAGAACTTATATCTCGGGCACTGTCCTGGGTGCTTTCTCCACGTTAACTCATTACATCCTCATTACACAACTCCATGAGGTAGGTGCTATGATAGTTTCGTTTTGCAGATGAGGAAACTGAGGCACAGCGAAGCTCAGAAACATATCCCACAGGCAGTGGTTGAGTTGGGATTTGAACTTTAGGCAGTCTAATTTTAACCGGGCATGCTGAACCGCTACACTGCACAGCTTCTTTTCTTAAAAGTAACCTAAGAAGGAATTTATCCTTAAGCCTTCCATATTATAGTTATCTCACTTAATATCTACAGCAATCACTTTCAAGATTTCAATACTTTTACTTTTCCTCCAAATGAAATCCTATATAAAAATGCCAATATACAAGAGGCAAAAGCAGAGCTAATCTGGTTTGGTAGGGGGAGAAGGAGGGAAGAGACAAAAATCCTACCTCTTCATTGGGTCCTCCCCGACCCTGTCCCTAAAGGCACCCCCAACATTATTCTAGTCCTTTAAGAAGCACATCTCAAAATGCCTAGAGCATTATGTGTTTACACTTTCCAAAAATTATACCTCTGTTATTGATTTTTGTAATCCATTATCAGAAAAGTGTACCTCTTACTCTACATGAATCACTTTGAAAAGTTTTGCTGCACTATTTGAAATAATTTTTATTACTTCTAAGTATAAAAGTTTTTTCCCCTTGTAGTGTAGCAACTTCATCTCATCTGTACAGTGTAAATCCAAACTGAAAATGAAATTTGGTTTTAAAAAATGAAATTCCATCCAACACACAACTTTAGAGAAAGTCAAGGAGTACGTGCCACGTGTACAGAGCAACGCGTTACATAAAGGACACTTCCGCGCTGGATCACCGAATGAAGAGAGTCCCTATGAAGAGCCCCTAGGTCCTATCTCACAGGAGAGCTCACAGAATACTTTACAAAAGTTGGTCCGTATTAGAAGTCCCTAATCCTGGCCTGGGAGTTGGAACGCCCGACTTCTGACATTGGCTCTCACAAACTTGTTGCATGACCTTGGGCAAAGCACTAATTTCTCTTGGCCTTATGTTATTCATCTGTATATTGAACCTCCTTGGCAGGGTTAACTCTCTCTCTCAGATTCTATGATAGCTACCCACTGGCCTACATCATTCTCTAGCTACCAAGTGGACTCCCGATTTGAAACTTAGGAGAAATGGGGAGGGGGGAGGTAGAAAAAGCATGTATATACTGTGTTCTCATGATAAGGCCAAGTTTTAGGATGTTCTTCTAAGAGTCAACATCTCCCCACCCCCACTCCCAATCTGAATTTTGGTGCTTAGAGGACAGGGAAGAGGCCACTGCCACCCAGAACACTGTGCTTGGCTCAGAATCTCAGCATGGGCAGGCAGGGTGCTCTAGAGTGAGCCAACTCTATGCACAGTTCTCCCTCCATCTTTGGATGGGGGTCTCTCAGCCTCTGCTGGGGCCCCAGATAGTCAAGCTGTCTCCAGGATTCATCCCAAAGACAAGGAGGAAACACAAAGCCAAAGCGGAGAGGTGATGTGGGAGGTAGGAGGGGAAAGCACGGAGGTTACACACCTTGGCACGGTGGCTGGCTGGGAAAATGGCACCTGACAAAGGTCCTTTTGAGCTTGGACCAGGCTTCTTGAGTGCGGAGGTGGAGAGTGGGAGGTGGGAAGGGGAGGGTAGCTACTACCGATCACCGCCCTCCCCCACAACCTCAGGCGGTGCTGAGGGTTCCTGCCACTTAACAGACCTTCCCGCAGGGCCATTCTTCCCAAGGGTGTCACCGGAGAAGAAACCCAGCGAATTGGCCAGGTATGGCCCCCATTCCCAGACAATTCCATTGAGCTGACTACTCACTTCCTTTCTGGAGAAAGGAGGCTACGCCCCAATACTTCATCTTGAACTTGGCAGAGTCCTCGGTATCTGTGAAGGTGCCCACCATGTCTGCGCACACGTCCCAGTTACTGCAAAAGTCAAGGGGACCCTGAGCCAACCCTGGCAAAGGGCTTCCTCCCTCCGTCCACCCCAGAGGCTCCCTTCCCTCCCAAGTCAGGGTCTGGCACTCCCCAGGCAGCGGCCCAGGGACCCTGGAGCGCAAAGCGCTCCGCTACCCAGGGGTCACTGACTTCAAAAGACGGACTCGGCCCTTGGCCGTGGCGCTCATCTGGCCGTTCTCGTCCACAGAGAACTCGGCGACGATATTGTCCTGCAGAAAGAGGCCCTCGGGGTCCTTCTTGGCCATGGCGTACCAGATCCCGGCGAACTGCGAAAGGCATGGGAGCAGGCGTCTGGTGTCTGGGGTGCACGGCCCGCGGCGGGGAAGGAGGGGACCGGGACCGGGGCCACCAGGGCCCCCGGGCCGATACCTACGCGAGCCTTGTCGAAGTTCTCCTTGACTCGGAAGCTGCTCACCCGGCAGTCGCGCTCCGCCCGGCCGCAGCCCAGCGCCGCCAGCAGCAAGAGCGCCCACACCCACTTCATCTTGCCCAGGAGTCCGCCCTGCGGGGAACGCGCCGCCGTGAGCGCCCGCAGCCGGGCCACCGCGCCCGCCAGGCCGCCCCCAGCCCGCCCCGCCGCCCGCCGCTCACCGCGGGAGACGCGCAAGCCTGGCCGCCGCGTCCGGGCGCGCGTGGAGCGAGGGAGGCGAGCGCGCCGCCGGCCGCCCCGCCGCTTTATAGCTCGGCGGGGAGGGGGTCGCGCTTTCGTAACCGCGCGGGGTGAAAGACCGAGGGGGAGGCGCCGCGCTGGCCCGGCCAGCACTTGCACAACGCGCCCTGACTCACCGCCGCCCGGCGCGGGGAGGGTCCCCGAGGGCCGGCCTCGCCTCCGAGGCAGCCCCGAGCTTGGAGCGGCTGCCACGCGGGGTGGCCTCGGCGGAGCCGAAACGCGCCAGCGGCGGCGAGGCTGGGGCCAAGCCCTGGCCCGGTCACCCAGCACTTGTGCCAGCGGCCGCCAGCTGCGGCCTGGGGTGGCCTCCGGGCCCAGTTGCTCTGGCTAGAGGCTCTAGTCGACCAGGCGCGAAAACGGTGGCCTCACAGAGCGAGGGGACCTGCGATGCTGCCTGGCGCGTGTGCCCAGGCCCTGGCCATGCCAAATTGGCCCCTGCGCCCTCTGAGGGCCAGCTGTGCAGGAGTTTGGGAATAATTCTTTCAAGTAGTTTTTCATTTTATAAAGGACGTATTTTACTCTCTTTCAGGAGAGTCGTGGTGCCCTCTGGTCAATATTTGTTCTTTAGTTTCAACATCCTTAGACGCATTAAAACCCTCCCTGTTAAATATTCTCCAGAAACGCAACCCTGGTCAGGACAGGAAATATTTGAGCAGCCTCGGTGGTCGCCTACTTACTCTGTGGCACTTCTCTGAAACCACTTTGAAAAACACCTACCGATTGTTTATGATGCAGTTTTATTTCAAAGCCATATTGGAGTTTTGTTTTCAAAACAGCTGAGTTGGCTGAGAGAAGGACAAAGGAAAAGAGTCAACAAGATGGTATAACGTCAATGGCCAATTAAGTCAAAATGCTGTGACTAGTTCAGGTATTTTGCCTGCGTAATGGGACAATCTACTCACCATGTGTTTTCTCTTACCATTCAAAGTTAGAGTTCCACTCCTCTGAACAAAGCAGTCAGAAGACACAACTTTTGATTTGAGAATTAGTGATGCGGCAAAGAAATACCTTTTTTTAAAGATTCCTTTCATACAATACCGGTTGTGTCTCCATGGCCCAAGTTAGAAACAACCGAGATGAACTTGGACCATTTTGCAGCAGCAGACCTGAAATAGGGGGAGGTAAGGGAAGAGGAAGGTGGCTGCCCAACAGGAAAAAAAAAAAAGGAATTGTTTGATCCTCAGACCAGCCCTTTATATATACGACATTGGGGCTGCTTCTGAGCCCCTGAAAAGACACCCCTGGCTTCCCTCCGCCTCCTGTAACTTCCTGCCTCGTTCTCCACCTGCTTCCCACCTTCCTTCCCCTCCACTCCTGCACCCATTTGAGTTCCAGCAGTGTCTGGGCAGTCAGTGATGCATTTAATTCCTGACTGCCCCACAGCTAGGAAAGCCTGTTTCTGGCCAATAAGCTAACTAGGAGATCTTCTGATTGGGCCAGTTTTATCAAAGCCTATATAAACCCAAACAGCTCCAATAAGGTCTGCTCCAGAGTCCCTCCTGCACGAACCATGTGTTTGGCCATACATGTGGTATGTGTCTATGCTCCCTGGGTGGGAAAGGATTTTAGGGCACCTTTCTGTCTCCTATCCAACATTTGCATCCCCTCTTCGGTATTTCAGAGGAAAAGGCTTCTGGTTTTTTGCTGCAAGTCTTCCAGTGATGGAGAAAGCTCCTGGCTGAGCCTAATTGCCTTTGGACTGTTATTTCTGCCAAAAAAATTCTCCTAATATCACTAGCCTTTCAACCAATTCTCCTAGAACACATTCTGGTGGTCCTCGCACACACTGTATGTTGAATAAATGCAGGGGATTTCAGTGCATCTCTATGGTGACTGTTTTTGCCACAGCCATGTTTTCATTTATTTGTTGGTGTTTAAAAGTTGGTGTAACCGTTCCCCTCCCTCTTCTCTCTCTCTCTTTTAATGATAAATCGTGAACCTTAGTGTTCCAGATTCCAGCAAAGAAAAACAGTTTATTTTGGCATCCTTTCTTGGATTTCTTCATGATTACAAACATGTAAATTCAGGTCAGCTGACATTTTTAAACTTCAGTGCTTTGAAATTTAGCCCCATAAAAATAACTTTTCAAATATGTGTATATACAATATTGAAAGGAAAAATATTCACAGTGATTACCTCTGTGTGATAGATTAGGGACATATAAAGTTTTTTTTCCTCTGAACCTTTTTGTAGTTTTTGAATTGTCCGTAGTGAAAATGTTTAATGTGAAAATAAAAGAAATATTTCCTTTACAAACATTTTTCCTGCTTTTTTTCTATAAGTATAATAAAATTATGATTTAAATTACATCTACATAATGTACACAAAAGTTCATTTCCTTGCCATGCTTCGTGAAGAGACAGACTGTGTTTCATTCCTCTTGGTGTCCTTGTCCCGTCCTTCTACTTTTCCACAGGCTTTAGCAAGAACCTTGCACATAGTAGGTGCTCAATCAACAGACATTGATTTAATTTCTTTTACTGAAATTAATTACTTTAAGCTTCATAAAATATTTTTTAAAAAGCAGGTCAGAGCTCACCCTTTCTAAGATATAATTTCTCAGAATTTAGCACTTGAAGCAGGGGTGGCTACTTGTTATTTTGCCAAAAAATTAGCACTCCGCTTCCAGGGTATAGAGCTGGGGACTACATCTGCCAGGCCCTGCCTTCCCTGCACCCTCTTCCTGAAGCTCTGTAAGGCCACAAGCCTGAATTCTGGTCCGTGGAAGGTGCTCTGTGTCATTCCCAGACGGCGCTCATAAAACTGCCTGCCCAGTTGTCCATGTTCTCTTGTCTGCCACTGGTGGAGCCTTTAACTGCCTGGGCCCCTATGGGTGACTGACTTTATGTGAATGAGTAATAAACTTCCATTGGATTAAGCTGCTGAGATTTGGGGCATTACCTGGAACAGAAGTTAATGTTACCTTAACACTAACAGCAGCAAACAAATCACTAACTCCTAGAAAAGATTAAAACACGCTTTTACCACAATTGAAAGAAGAGCTAATGCAAGATATTTATGTTCTTACCTTCATAAAACTGAAACATTTCCAACCAGCTCCATTTTATACAAAGTAATGTTTATATCCACATCCTGACAAAGAGGCCAAGAAAAATGAAAAACAAGGAACTTGGGCAGCATTTATCTTCTGATTGCATTTAGAAGATGCCAACAGAATTGGTTGAAAATGAAAAAGGTTAGTTAGTTAGCTCATGTTTTCGGATAGAAAGGGTCAAACTAATTTTTTTTAATAAGGTTTTTTTCAGTGGTTGCAGAGCCATAAATTCATCTCATCAATTTTGATAAAAAAATAATATGAGTTCCGCCAACTGAATTGTCTCTGAGATACCTGGTTATGCCCATCAATTGGGTGCAGGCAGAGAGAAAATGGGCAGATGAAAGGGCCCTTTAGAGTTGGTTGCCAGGATGAACCTGAAATTCCTGCCTATAGGGGGCGCCTTTTGGTGATGGATACCTGTAGGAACAGAGAATCTGGCTTATGTGGAGCTGAAAGGTGGGTTCACTGCAATGATCTGAAATGCGCTTACTTAATCCAGGATCTTGATTTTTGTGTTGATGCTTCAACCTCATGTGCATATGTTTTGGGTATTATGTAAGCATAACTTCCTGTAGAAATCATTAACTGCAGTGGAAAATTTTAGCAATGACGGAATTAAGTATTGCATGTGCTCATTTATATAGAATACCACTGAAAAATGTCAGGTTGTTAAACAGAAAGTTTAAGGAACTTAAACCATTCTTTGGTACATCCATCCCTAGGGTTTTGTTTTTTTTTTTTTTAAAGATTGCCTGGAATTTTTACTTAACTCTTATATTAATATTTAACTTTTAATGATATTTGTCTAGACTTAAAATTCCTTAAAGAAAATGTCTTTGCGTGTTTCCCTATGGTCGGTAATATAATGCCTTGTTCACCCCATAGGTGCACTTTTTAAATTTAACCATATTTAAACTGGTAGTGTTAGAGTAGGTTACTATCACTTATTGTGTGACCGTGGACAAATTACTTAATTTCTCTGTGCTTCAAGTTCTTACTTGCAAAACACAAATAGTAATAATACCTGCCTCATAAGATTAGTGTAGAGTGCTCGCTTTGGCAGCACATACAATAAAATTGGAACCATACAAAGATTAGCATGGCCTCTGCACAAGGATAACGCACAAACTCATGAAGTGTCCCATAAAAAATAATTTTAAAAAATAAGACTATTGTAGGAATTAAATAAGATAATATATGCAAGGTTCTTAGAAGAACACCTGGCACAGAGTATATATTATATATGTTAGCTATTCTTATTAACACTTTTTATTGTCATTACCAGGTGGCTTATATTTCTAAAAAAAAATTCTATGTAAATGGAATGGAATTTTCACATTGACTTAGTTATCATTTCAGAGACATTTTATCTAAATAAGTTGATTATCAGTGTCTGTAGCATCTAAGATCTTGACCTTTTTCCCTCATTCTCCCCACAGTTAATACTCTAGTAAAAAAACCAAAAAAACAAATCTATGCTTTGAATGAACTAGAAGTGCTGACATAAAAATTAGACATGAAGTTTAACAAAGTCAAAAATTATTTTGTCATGTTAAAAGTTCATTCCAAGTGGTCTGTTTGGTAATTTTTTATTTTAAAATATGTCATTTTCTTAAATTGATTTTGGTTTTTCAGTATCTAGGAGTGAACAGCCAATAAGAGACACAAAGATCTTGCCAACATGGGCCAGAAGTTCTGCAAAGGACTGCCCTGAGGAGGAAGAGCAGTAGAAATAATGGGATTCAATCAAGGACAGGAGAGAAAGAAAAGAATATTTGTGTGTGTGCCTTTTAAGGCTGTCTTCTAATATTTCTCATTTAAAAATCTCTGCTTGATAAAATGTCATTTGTTTTCGTCAGTTCAAGAGGTTATTACAAAGTACCATAGACTGGGTGGCTTAGAAACAAGAGAACTTTATTTTTCACAGTTCTGGCGGCTGGAAGTCTGAAATCAAGGTGCCAGCATGCCAGGGTCTAGTGATGTCCCTCTTCTTCCAGGTCACAGAGTGTCATCTCACTGTATCCAGGAAAGAGGGCTAGAGAGCTATCTAGGGTCTCTTTTATAAAGGCACTAATTCCGTTCATGAAGACCCCACCCTTATGACCTAATTACCTCCCAAAGGTCCCACCTCCTAATACCATCACATAGAAGGTCAGGACTTCAACAGATGCATTAGGGGGGACACAAACATTCAGTCCATGATATTATCTGGTACTCAAAGTAGTTACCAGTGACCTCGCTTGCTTGCTTGCTTTTTCTAACCAATCAATTGCCTACTGCTATCAATTGTTGTGACATTTATCAGATCATGTCTCACATTTGTCCCTTCCTTTTTCATTCCCAAGCA
>CAUYMX010120645.1:0-11499 GCA_963573855.1 Lepilemur septentrionalis
TAAAAATATATAGAAAAAAAATTAGCCGGGCATGGTGGTGCAGGCCTATAGTCCCAGCTACTCAGGAGGCTGCGGCATAAGAATTGCTTGAGCCCAGGAGTTTGAGGTTGCTGTGAGCTAGGTTGACGCCACGGCACTCTAACCCCGGCAACAGAGGGAGACTCTGTCTCAACAACAACAACAACAAAACGTTGGGAAAAAAACAGCAAAATTTGGGGCGAGCATGTGGCTTCAGGAGACAGGCAAGCCCACCCTGGCTGCTGGGGGCACCCATTGCCCTGGAATGGCCATGAGGAAGCCAGTCTCCAGCACTGCAGCCACGTGCTTGGTGATAGCAGGAAGATAACAGCCAGAGGCAATACTCAACGCCTTGGCAGACCTCCCCGAGGTGAAAGCTGAGAGGCCAGGCTGCGGAGGCGCCAGCAGAGGTTGCTGAAAATGGCTGGGGCAAGCCTGAGCCGCCGAGGAAATGACAAGATGGTATAAGTACCGGGCCTCATCCGGCCCAGAATGGATGTTCCTCTTGGGGGTTTTGCTCGTCCCCACCTCCTTCCCAGCTGCTTTGGGACCCATTCCTGAACTCTCAACACTCACTGGGACAAGGGAAGGTTTGGAGAAAAGAGAGCTGACTAGTGAGGGATTTGCCAGAAGAATGACCAGCGATTCCTAAACCCCGGGGCCCTGATTCCCCTGGAGGCGCTTCTGATTTTCATGCTGGGGAATGAATACGCACCCAGTAGAGTTGGCAATTTTATCATTGTCCTGAGCGTCCCTCTCAGCTAAGTCTGGGATATCCCTGTGCAGTCAGCCTTCAGTTTCACTCAGAAACATTATCTCAAGCTTCAGATTCAAGCTGATACACATACACCTACAAAATGAAAAATTAATGCCGGGAGGAGTGGAAATGAATTGTCCCAGGATTTCCTTTTTAATTCACTGGCCCTTTCATTTTATTTTAGAAAGGAAACTAGTTTTAGTTTATTCCTATGGAAAACCTGTCACACAGACAAGGCCCTGGGAGGCTAAGGGCCAAGCCCCCTTAGTTGGTGTGACGATCCACTTCTGGACACCCAGAGGAGGCCCTGCACTCAGCCCCATCAACTGCCACATGTGATCTTTGGTGAGGACAGTTGAAAATCACCAGTCAACTTTTCTGCTTGTTTGAGAGCAGAGAAGTAAAGACCAGAGGGATGGAGTTTCACAGAAACAGGACTGAGGCTGGCTGTGTCCTGGTGGGGAAAGGCTGAGAGGGAGTGTGCATGCACCTTGGGCCCAGCCCCTCCATGGCTCTGCCCGTCCCTACGTCAACAACGTGAAAATAAAATGAAAAATGGCAGCTGCTTGCCAAGCACTGATCAACTGACCACACGGCAGGTGGCCTGCCCAGACCTTCTCACACACCGGCCTCACGCAGTTCTCACAGACCCAAAGGGCAGCCGTCACCCAGTCTGTGGGCTTACTGGGGCCAAGGAAGCTGCCTAAGTGTGGGACAGCTGGGGAGGGACTGAGAGGTGAACTGGGGTGGCCCTGACACTAACTCTGACTCAGCGAACCATGGGACACCCCCTACCCATGCGACCACCCTCCTCATAACTCCACCCCAAAACACAAAGGCTAGCTGTTCAAGGACCTGCTAATTCCCGAGTGCTGGCCCACACTGAAAAGATGGCCTTCAGGAGATGCTACAGGACTCCATGTCTACCACAGTGCACAATACACAGACCAAACCCTCACAACCGCTGTTCCATGTTCCTCACAACGGCTGTCCTACTGTTCCATGTTCAGACAACCTACCTTTCTTTCCCTAAAGAGAGATGGCCCAGGACCACGCCCACCTCCTGCATCCCGAGATGATGTCTCCAGGCCATGTGCCAGTTCTGTGTCCCACACACACTCACACACACACACACACACATGCACTCACATAGACTGCTTGCTAGGTTATTTTCTGGGTTTCTGCCTTTGAATAGATATAGGCAGATTCAGGAGAGAGACCAGGGTTGCAGAGGAAGACTTTACCCCAAAACACAGGCCCAGTGTGGTACAGACAGAATACCCAACTCTCAGATGGACCAGACTCCAGGAAGAACATTAGCAGGGAAATGTACAGTCTCAACCCAAATTGTTGTGAGGTAAAGCCAAGTAGGTTTTTCTGAGTCTACCTCAATCTACCTAAGGCAAAACAAAGAGCTACAAGTGCCCTGGCCCTTTCCTATAGAAGGGTGGTGTCCATTCCCCTTCCTCTTGAATCTGGGCGGGCTTTGATCTGTAGACTATGGTGAAAGTGGTGCCACCACAGCTATAGGCCCAGCCCTCACCAGGGCTGGCAGCTTCTGCCTTGATCTCTTGGAGCCCTGAGTCGCCATCTAAGTGATCCAACGACCTGGAGGCTGCCATATTGTGGGGAAGCCCAAGCTAGCCATGTGGAGGGACTGTGTGGATAGAGAGAAAAAAAGAGAGAGAGGAAAAGAGTGGCCTGGCTAACCCTCAGCCCTCAGCCCTAAGCAATCCCAGCTGAGGCCCCGGACATGGTGGGACAGAGATGGATCATCCCTCCTGTGCCTTACCCAAATTCCTGGCCCACAGAATCAGGAAAGATAACAATAACAAATTATCATTTTAAGCCACTGAGTCGAAGAGTAATTTGTTATGCAGGGACACAACACTGGCAGGCACCGGCAGGCACTCCCTCGCACCAGGCCATCTGGTCAGCCTCTGGACAGCTGTCCACGCAGGTCCCAGGACGCACCTGAATCACTCCCACGGGGGCTTGCTCAGCCCACTGTCTGGTCTGGAGCCAGTGGTGCTGCTGGCTTGCTTCTGACAAGGGAACCAGGCCCTGCCCTCATCCGAACGGAGATCCCCAACAGGGTATCTTCCAGCTCGGGTGTTCACTGCCCCTCTCAAACGGCCGGGCCCCACGATCTCACCCACCCTGCTCATTTTCCTCCACGTGCTCAGTCACCAAGCAGGAACCTGAGGGTGCCCTCGCTTTCCCTCCTCCCCTCCCACATGCAACTCTCCAGGGTCCCGGCGGCCACACCGTCAAGCCTCTGTCCCGCTGCTCCTCTCAGCTTTCGCTCTCACGCCCTAGCGCAGCCACAGCAGGGCTTTCGAAATTGTGAAACTCCTCCAGCGTCTTCCCTTTGGACCTCTCCGCTGCCTATCCGTGGCCGCCCTAAGAAGCCTGCTCAAGGCCACACCCCTCCTGCCTGTGCCTGGCCTGCGCCGCTCGCGCCACCGGGGAAGCTCCGGCTCCTTCTCCCTGCACGGGGACTCCCGGCACTGCAGGTGCCCGCGGGCGTGGCGCCGTCGGGGCTCCTTCCCTCCTCGTCTCCGCAGCAACAGTCCAGTCGCCCCCCTCCCCGGGCTGCCAGCGCGGGTCGCTTGAGAACATCTTGCTCACTGCTGTGCCCCAGGACTCACCCACTGTTCCCCTAAACGCCGGACGAAGCAATAAACGAATGCATCAGTGGGTTGTCCATAAATATTAACTTTTGTCAGTGACGTGAATTTTCGCCTTTTCAAGGATGAAGGGAGGATGGAAGAGGTTGTAGGGGTGGGATTTGGGGCATGGCCCAGGCAGCCTTTTGAACTGGAAACACACCTTTGTGTGCCGTTTGGTGAAGGTTTTGTGTGCACCCAGCCCCACATGATGTGGCCGTGGGGACCCGTGAAACCTCCCCTCTGCCGGAACGCAGGCGTGAAGAGGACGATCGGGGGCGGACAGAGCATTTTCTCTCCTCCATCAGGTGACGACCACGCCCAGAGGTGCGGAGGGCAGGTGGCTGGGTCCTGGGGGGCTGACGCCTCCTGCTGCGGCACTTTGAGGAGGACGCCTGTGGGTGGCAGGGTGCTGGGAGGACGGGCCCGGCTCACACGACCCTGCTGTCGGCAGCCAGGGCAGCGGGAGGAAAGCTACCCACCTCTCTGGGCCCAGAGTCCTCAGGTGTGAAATGAGAAACATGATTATGATGCTTTGTTTCAGCTCTGATGTTCTAAAAATACTAACTGAGTCATGCGACACTGCTTCGGCAGCTGGTATGCCTGGAGCCTGAGCGGCCACCGCAGGAACACACCGCTAAGTGCGCCTCCTCCCAGGCACCAGTGAGTCCCTGTCTCTCACCGGAAAACACGCAACACAACGCCCACTCATGATCACCGTCAGGTGGTCCAAAGTGATTGCAGAAGGGGATTATTATAGACTGAGTTCTGTCCTCTCAAAACTCACATTTTGAAGTCTCAACCCCAAATACTTCAGTATGTGACTGTATTTAGAGATATGGCCTTTAAGGAGGTGATCCAGTATGACCTGTGTCCTTGTAAGAAGAGGAGATGAGGACACAGACACACACAGAGAGACGCCCACGTGAGGACATAGGGAGAAGATGCTGTCTCCGAGCCAAGGAGAGAGGCTCAGAAGGAACCAGCCCTGCGCTCACCTTGTGCTCAGATTTCCAGACTCCAGAAACATGGGGGCATAACCTTTTCCTGTTCAAGCCCAGCACTGTTCCCGTTCCCTCTGGTACTTTGTCACGGCAGCCTGAGCAAATGAAGTCAAGGACTGCCTCGATGCTTTATCCAGTTCTTTGCAGAGCCATGCATTAAAACTGTGAAACTTTCTACAATCTTTCTTATAAAAAATTCTCTGAAATGTGTTTCAAACTCCTTCACTTTCATTAATAAAAATTACAAAATGTGATTTAATGTTTTTGTATGAATGATTTCACTCAGCCATCATCATAATTAATTCTTCAGATGTGTGCAGTAGATAACATAGAAAATTATTGCAAATAAGAATGTTGTCTGAGGCACAATGCAGACTTTCCTTTGTCTTTAAATCTCATACATTAGCTTTATTTTGGTGTAATTCCCCTTTTTCTGCTGAAATAAAGGTGAAGATGTGGCAATGACTTGCTTCCAATCTAAGGTCACTGCATTGGAAGTTTTTCTCAGGAAAGTTATGTTTTAACTTGAAGAACAGCAAGGTCCTCTCACAGGCAGTGTCTTTCCCACTGTCATGGGAGTGTCATCCAAGCATGCAGTTGTAATGGCTCTGGGAACAAAGTTTACCCATCTTTGTTGGGCCAATACATTCCCAAACGTTAACTTCTCCTCAGGGAGAAGGGGCTGCCACTCTTGATCACCACACTCTTGTATTCTGGGAAATATTGTCCTCTATGGTTTCTCCAGGCTGCTGAAGACCCTGGATGCCACAGAGCATCATTTTGGGTTCTTTATAACTTCCAAGTTTACTTGGGTGCTGGGTACTCGAGAGCATCTGACTTCAGAACAAACCATGGCAGTGACATACCATGCCAGTCCAGTGAGGCTCTCAGGCAGATTTCTGTATACCAAAAATATCACTGTGGGATTCATCTGGGGTTGTAAGAGAAAACCTAGCTAAACTAACGCTTAAACTAATTAGGACTTATTTTCTCTTTATACAAAATGCTGTCCAGGGGCAAGTAGTAATGGCCCTAGATCAGTAGGCCAAGAAGCTGAGGATACTGTTTATCTTGGCCTTTTTCTCAAGGGTGAAAAACGGCTGCTGCAGCTCCAGCTATCACTTTCACATTCCAATCAGAAAGGAGGAGGAAGCAACAAGGAAGAAAGGAGAGAAAAACTCTCCCAGAAACCCACAGCAGGCATCTACTATGTCTCACAGGCCAGCACTGTGCCACAGAGCCACCTCTGGCGCGTGGCAGGCTGGGAATTCAGTACGCTGGCTGCATGTTGCTGCCTCAAATGGAATCAGAGTGCTGGTGGTAACGAAGATGGGAAACAAATGGTCAATAGATCATTAACCCTACCCCACAACAGTCATTTAAAAAATCTCTTTAAGTAATAAATGCTTATGAAGTAAAAACGGAGTTTTCATAAGTGACATCAGTCTCTCTACTCCATAGTCATGTGTTATTTACAAAGATTTTCCACATGTGAATGTATCGTTCCAGCAAAACTCACTGGAATTATGCGGGAAAGATGGCATATTAAACGCACTCCTTTAATTTCATCCTCTCCCAAGACTATACTAAAGCAATAACAGATTGGGGTTTTTTAAGGGCACAAACCTACCAGACAAAAGAGAATGGGAGAGAACACAAGGGCAGCAAAACTAGGGACACTAGCAAGCATCTGATCCACTCTCCAGGAGAGTGGAGTTCTGGAGGGCTTTTGCTGGGGAGCCCCTAAAAGGTGCAGAGACCTCCATGTGGGCACAGATGGCCTGCAGAGGCAGATGGTTTGGCAGGCCAGGAACCCCAGGTCCCAGCTGTCCTCCTCACCCCAGCAGAAGACTGAAGGGCAGCTCTCTGGAGGCTTCTGGTCTGGGGTGCCCCAGACGTGGTTGAGCGGGGGGCACCGTAGGGAACTGGGGCTCGGCAGCGCTTGCAGGCTAAACGTGGACACCTGCATTACTCCTCTCCCACTCTGCTCCCCGAACTCACAGCCAGGCCGCGACCTGCAGCAGGAAACTGACCTGCAACAACTCAGTCCAGCCCAAGAGGGAGCCAAAGGGTGCCGACACTGGGGATTCACCCAAAAGGCCCCTACAAAGCCCCAGGTGGCAAAACACACAGAGCTCCCAAGCGCCTGAGCACCACCTTCTCCTCAACACAAGCCGCAGCCAGGCGCCTGGGAGCCTCTGTGTGACAGGGATGGAGCGAGCAGCCTGTGGGACACGCCCGGCACTAAGGGGAGAAACCCTGCCAGGCATCAGGAACTTGGCTGTGACACACAGTAGTTTTCACACTTTTAAATGGCTGGGGGAAAATCAAAAGAAGAATAACATTTAAAGACACACGAACATTTTATGAAATTCAAATCCATAAATAAAATTCGATGAGCTCTGAGCCACGCCCGTATGTCCACATACTGTCTACAGCTGCAGCCAGGGTCAAGTAGCTGCGACAGAGGCCATACCGCCTGTGAAGCCTACAACATTTACTATCCACGCCTTTACAGAAAGTTTGCCAGCCTCTGCTCTGTCCCTTGCAAATGGCAGACAGTGGCGATTACGTGTCTCTGACTGGGATGTCTCCATGGAGAAACAGGACAGTCCAGAGCCAATGCTGGACGTGGATTGTCCTTGTGTGCTTTGTGGCCCAAATGCACACCATGGACACAGGCCTGGGGGAGTCCTGCGGGGTAGGAAGGCAGAGCTCGCTCAGGCTGTAGCACGGCCCTGGAGACCGGCCGGCACTGCCATTCACGGGAAGCCGTGGACTGTCCACTCGCCGTCCAGCTCTTCCCCCCTCCACAGTCAGTGCGCCCACTGCCTCTGGGGACACTGGCCCCTGCTCCTCCCTCTCTCCTCAAGAACCAGAATGCAGGGGAGACGGAGGAGAAGGGGTGGCTCACACTACCACACTGCAGTCGCATTCCGTCAGCAGGAAGCCTCCCCTCTAAAGTGTGGGGTTGTGTTTCCCAAGGCCAGGGCTTCGCCAGTTCCCATTTCTGGGACTCCTCTAAGTCCCTGGTCTCAGTTGGCGTGGCCTGCTATAACTAAATGCTGTAGTCTAGGGGACGTGAACAACAGACATTTATTTCTCACCCTTTAAAGGCTAAAGTCCAAGATCAGGTGCGAGAATAGTCAGCTCTGGGGAGGGCTCTCGTCCTGGCTTACTGATGGCCGCCTTCTCACTGTGGGCTCCTACGATTGGGGTAGGGAGAGAAAGCCCTCTGGTCTCCTCTTATAAGGACGCTAATCCCATCATGGGTGCTCTACCGTCATGGCCTCATCTAAATCTAATCACCTCCCAAAGCCCCTACCTCCAAATACCACCATGTTGGGGGCCAGGACTTCAAGTATGAATCTGGGGGGAAGCAATCCATTCCACTGACCCCAGTATTTAGTCAGTGGAGCTCTTGCTGTTAGCTAGTATCAGAGCCTTCTTGATTCTTGCTGGCCAAACAAACCACTATTACAAACAGCACAGGCCTCCTGAAAGGGCTATTTGTGTGTTCAGGCCAATGACGGAATCCGTGTAGCGGTGACCCAGCCCAGAGCCCAAGCCCTCTCTGGCACAACAGCTGCATTTTACTCTAACAGTACTCCTCAGGACCCATTCAGTTATAAGCGACATAAGTCCAATTCAAATAAGCTTTTTTCTTTAAAGGGCAATATTCTGGCTTGTGTAACGGGGAAATTCAAAGTGGGCGGGGCGTACCTAGCACAAGGCACCACCAGGTCCAGGTGTTCAAATGGTGTCATCGCTTCTCTCTCTGTCCCTCTCCCCCCACCCCACCTCGCTGGCCTTTCTTGGGCTCATTCTCAGGCAGGTCCTCTCCATGTGGAAGCAAGATGCTCCCTTGGCTCCCGACTCTTGGGGTCCTTCTGGTCATCACCCTCCAGAAAGAGTGAGTGATTTTCTGAGCTAAGCTTCCAGGGAAGAGGATGATTGGTCTGGTATGGGTGATGGGCTAGACCCTGAGCCAGTCACTGTGGCCGAGGGCAGGAGCTCTGATTGTGCAGGCTGGGCTAGTGCCACATAAACCACATGGTTTGAGCAGAACTATTCTAGAATGGCAAAGAGGGGCTGCCTCCACCCCGAAACACATGTGACCTGGGCCACTGCACTCTCGTGGTGGGGCCCGCATCCTCACACTCACTGGATACAGGCCCTTTTTGATAGGTTTCAGGACCTGACTGCTATGCATTCGTCACGGATTCATCACATTTCCAGCAGAGGAAACAGACACATTTTATTTATCAATGCTCAAAAGGCCATGTAATGGGAGAAAATGCTTCAGGCATGAATACTGGGTTCCACCTTGTTCTTTATCTTTGAAGGTACAAATCTCTCTCGGATATATTAGAGTCAACCATCTTCTGTAACAGCATCCAGGGCACACTTTAAATGTCCCCTGAGGGCACAGTGCTTTATAAGGCATACATAGATGTTGCTGTGCAGGGTGTTTCTGGTCTCGTCCGGGGGCATCCTTTCTAGGCCCCAGCCTACAGCAGCCCCTGCCTCCAAGATGTGACACATTCCTGGACTGCCCAGGCTGGACTTCTCTGTATTTGGAACCAAAATGTTCAGGATGAAGGCCCAGGGCCACCTCTACTGAACAGAAAGCAAAAATGCTCCAGGTTTAGGCTCTGATTTCTCTCTTTCTGTTTCTCCTCTCTGGGTCACCATTGTCCAGTGGAGGGCAGGTGCACAGTTCCAGAAGGAGCCCTTGGCCTGCCACTGCCTGGCTGGCTGGGCAGCCACATGCAAGTGGCCTGCCTTGACTGACTCCTTGTCTGCAAATGAGAAAAGGCAGGGTGGCTTTGAGTTCCCAGTCCTGCTAAGCCAGGCAAGGTGGCTTCACAAGCCCCTGTGCACCTGAGCCAGAGGGGCCACAGGAGGCATGGAGGTCCCAGTGGGTCCCTAGCCTCCCTGTCCTGTCCTGTCTCCCCAGGTCTTCCTGTGTTAGCCCCTTCCTGAAATGCCGCTTCCCAGGCCCCTTTTTCGGAGGAGCCGGCTCAGAGGCAGGCATGCTCTTCCATTACCGTGTACTTGATCTGCAAGGAGCTTTGCAGGTCCTCATAGCACAGCCAGAAGGGAGGGCCTGTTGCCAGGGAAACAGAGCAAGTGCCTGGTTCCTTCAGCTCCAGATTTGCTGTCATCACTCCTGTGGTCGTGAAAAGGTGACCCTTTGTCCTCCCACAGGCGGTCACCTGCCACCTCCCTGTCCTCCTCTTCTAAAGCCTACCGACCTGCCAGCCTTGTTCTGAGTCTGCAGATGATCCTTTCGTGTTAACTCGCCCATCTCTTTCCCTCCACCCACACGGTGAGTCCCCTTCCAATTCAGACTGCCTGTTTTAAACTGGCCCAGAGCTCCTCACAGGGTACAAGTCCAATTAATTTCATTCCCCGCCTTTCTAACTAATGAAAGTTACTGAAATTTGACCTCTCAACATGTGGGCTGTTGTCATCAAAATCAAAAATTGCTAATAATAGAAGAAAAAGTTCAAAAATAAAACAGCTACGAGGGGCGAAATGTGTGTGTGCGTGTGTGCACTGCTGCCTCCTTTACTTGAAAGGAGAAAAAGCCTTTCCACTACTTTTCATCAGAGTGTCAGAAAAGAGACGGGCACCAGCTTCCAGAATCGGTGCCCAGCGTCCTGCCCACAGGGACTCCCTGGGCCCAGGCATCCCAGCTGCTGGACCTCTGGCCAGCCTTGGGCCTAGGGATCAGCTCTGGAAGCCAGCCAGAGAAATTTATAATACTATTTTGTAAAGATCTCTTGCCTGGAAAAAACCTCAGCTCAATGGGACAATATGAAATTAATAATCTAGGTTTTGAAAACGACAGTTGCAGACTTCTGGCTTCAGAAGAAGATATTGTAGACTCAGTTTTCCCTGCTCTTCCCCTCTAAGCCCAATAAAAACCCCTGCAAATAATTTAATAGATAATGACAAAAGGACTCTGAAAGCAGGAATAAAGAAATCAACTGACTGTGGACTTTATGACTTAAGGAATGACAGTGCAGGGAGTTCCCTGGGTTCCCTTTATCTTCCACATATACTAGAATGGGCGCTGGAGAAATCTGCAACTGGGAACCAACAGGGATAGACAAAACAATAGCAACAAAATAAAACCAACAGTAAAAATAGCCGCCACCACCACCACCACTTTCCCAGCCCCCCTTAAAGGACCAGAAAAGGAGAAGTGCAACAGAGACCTACTAGAGACCCCCAACAGGGACCCAGTGGCATTGGCTGGCCAATTTTACCCAGTGGCAGTTTCAAAGTCCCAGTGAGTGACCCAAACACTGTTCCACTCTCAACCCTCCAGCCAGTGGCAGAGGGAAACCCAGGCCCAGAGGAGTCTGCCCTTCACCCAGCAAGTGGCCCAGAACACCACACCACCCACAGAAGAGCCTTCCTTTCCTGCAAGTGACAATAGCAGGGATTGTGTAGGAGGAGCCCCAGCAGCACCAAAACATGAGGCAGAGGAGAATAACACTGCAAGGGCTCTGAAACAAAACCGCCATTGGAACTACCACCCACAAAAGTAGACAAGAACCTACGCACTAAACTTAAATAGGACACCTGCCTGCTAAAGTACAAGGCTGAAATAGGATGGAGAGTCTCCTAACTTAATGGCCCAAATGCCCCGATAGAATCAAAAATCACTCATCTTACCAAGAACCAGGAATAAATATTACAAAATAAATTGAAACAAGTTTTAAAAAATAGAAAACTTCAGCAGAGAAACAGAAGTTATAAAAATAATAAAACAAAAATTATACAACTGAAAAATATAATCAAAAATTTTTATTTTATTTTATTTTTTTCAATTTCAAAAGTTATTTATTTGAAATTATATAGACATATATGTACACAGACTTACACATACACATATATGCCCCCATGGGATTCATGCCTATCATAGAGTTGTACTACTGACAGTTTCGTTATTAAGATTACAAACTGCTGGAATCAAGCACAATAAGATCTGCTTATTTTGATTTCCTCAGGCCCTCCCTAATTTTAGTGAGCCAGT
>CAUYMX010120651.1:0-17588 GCA_963573855.1 Lepilemur septentrionalis
GAAATGAGTTAATTTTATGGTGTTTAAATTATATCTCAGTAAAGCCATTGGAAAAATTAGAATATGTGTTTGTCATAAAAACTCAAGCAACATAATTAGTTGAGAGAAGAACACAAAAACCAATAACAAAGAAAATATAAACGAACAAGCAAAAATGTTCCAAATTCTATCACCCAGAAATAACTACAGTCAATACTTGAGGAATATCATTCTAGGTATTTTTTTATCCACACCGACAGGCAGAAAAAGAGGTAAAGGGAGATAAATAATTTTGCACAATGGTATGATACCATATGTACTATTTTTTTCTATTAAATCTTTTTTTTTTTTTTTTTTTTTTTTTGAGACAGAGTCTCACTCTGTTGCCTGGGCTAGAGTTCCATGGTATCAGCCTAACTCACAGCAACCTCAAACTCCTGGGCTCAAGCGATCCTCCTGCCTCAGTCTCCTGAGAAGCTGGGACTACAGGCATGCACCACCATGCCCGGATAATTTTTATTTTTCTGTTTTTAGTTGCTGGGTTAATTTCTTTCTATTTTGAGTAGAGATGGGGGGGTCTGGATCTTGCTGAGGCTGGTCTTGAGCTCCTGACCTCAAGAGATCCTCCTGCCTTGGCCTCCCAGAATGCTAGAATTACAAGTGTGAGCCGCCATGCCTGGCCTTCTATTAAATCATTAAAACAGATTTTGGTTGAAGTTAATGGAATAGGTGTTATATTTGTAAGAGTTGACTAAGAAAGGAAGCTTCTGAACCAGACTATTTGGTCCATATTCTGGCCCTGCCACTTGCTAGCTATAAGACGCTGGCGGCAAGCTCTTCAACTTCTCTATGCATCAATCTCCTGAATTACACGTGATGCACATAAGAAGGTCTATCTCACAGGTCTGTTATAAGGATTAATGAAACAATTCATGTAAAGAGGTTAGCATAGTGCTTGGCACAGAGGAGACATTTAGTAAGCATTTATTACCGATGTACAGTGATGATTATACCAACATGTTTAAGGCATGGAGAGTAGGAAGTCTAGGATGATAAAAAATCCAAAACCATGTCATCCAAAGAATAGTGAATAGTCACTGGAACGGTTCACCTAAAAAGAAGAATAAGGGGAAATATTGTGAATTTTTATATTTTAAGGCCAGAAGTAAAACCAAAAGGTATATTGTGCAAACAGCAACCATAACAAAACTGGAATGAATGATGTGATAGAATGAATAATGTTGCCCCTTCTCAAAGATCTCACATAATAATCCCCAGACCCCTAGAACCTGTCGATAGGTTACCTGACATGGCAGAATGGATGCTGCAAATGTGATTGAGTTAGGGATCTTGAGATGGGGACATGACCCTGGATTACCCAGGTTGACCAAATTTAATCATAAGGGGACTTAAAGGAGGGAGGCAGGAGAGTCAGACACAAAGAAGGAGACATGGTAACAGAAGCAGAGGAGATGGGCGGGGGTTAGGGAAGAGAGAGACAGAGACGCAGAGAAGGACAGAAGGAGAGAGCAGATGGGAGAGAAAGAGATTTGAAGAGGCTGTGTGGTTGCCCATGAAGATGAAGGAAGGGGACACAAGCCAAAGAATGCAGGTAGCCTTTAGAAGTTGGAAAAGGCAAGGAAATAGACTCTCTCTTAGAGCTTCCAAAGGGCACTCAGCCCTGCAACCCCTTGACATTCGAACTTCTGACCCCCATAACTGTAAGAGAAGAAATTTGTGTTGAGTCACTAATTTGGAGTAATCTGTTTACAGAGACAATAGAAAACTAATTCAAGAGGCTATACTAATAGCAGACAAAGCAGACTTTAAAACAAAAAAATGTTAATAGAGGTAAAGAAGGACCTTTTTCAGTTTTTTTTTTATTGTGGTAAAATACACATGAAATTGATCCTCATAACCATTTTTAAGTGTACAGTTCAGTGGTATTAAATACATTCTTACTGGTATGCAACCATTGACAGCATGCATTTCCAGAACCCTTTTCATCTTGTAAAACTGAAATTTGATACCCGTTAAATAATAATTCCCCGTTCTCACTCTCCCACGGGCCCCTGGTAATCACCATTCTATTTTTTGTCTTTGTGATTTTGACTCAATATTGTATGTAAGTGGAATTATAAAGTATTTGACTTTTTGTGATTGGCTTACTCACTTAGCATAATGTCCTCAAGGTTTATACATGGTGTAGCATGTATCAGAATTTCCTTCTATTTTACAGCTGAATAATATTCCATTATGTGTGTATACCACATCCTGCATATCTATTCATCTATTGATGGGCATTTGGGTTGCTTCCACCTTTCAGCTATTGTGAATAAAGTACTGTAAACATCAGTGTAGGATACCTCTTTGAGACCCTGCTTTCAATTCTTTGGGGAATATACCCAGAGTAGAATTGCCAGATCATATGGTAATTCTATTTTAAATTTTTTTTTCTTGAGGAACCGCTATACTGTTTTCCATGGCACTGTACCATTTTATATTCCTACCAATAGTGTATAGGGTTTCCTATTTCTTCACATCCTCACCAACACTTTTATTTAATGATAGTAGTCATTATAATGGGTGTGAGGTGGTATTTCATTGTAGTTTTGGTTTATGTTTTCCTAGTGATTAGTGATGTTTATTTCCCATTTCTGCAAAAAACATTGGGAATTTGATAGGACTTGCATTGAATTTTGCTTTGGATAATATTGATATCTTAATGATATTAAGTTTTTCAATCCTTGAATATGGAATGTTTTTCCATTTATTTATTTCTTCTTTAACTTCTTTTAGCGATGTTTTGTAGTTTTCGTGGCACTAGTCTTTTATCTCCCTAGTTAATAATTATTAAGTATTTTATTCTTTTTGATGTTATTTAATATTATAAATGGAATTATTTTTATAATTACTTTTTCAGATTGTTCATTGTGAGTACATATTAATAAAAATGCAACTGATCGTTGTGTGTCAAGTTTATATCCTGATACTTTGCTGAATTCATTTATTAACTCTAACAGTTTGTTTCAATCTTTAGGGTTTTCTAAATAAAAAATCTTATCATCTGTGAACAGAGATTTTACTTCTTTCTTTCTAACTTGGATTTTTAAAATTTCTTTTTCTTGCCTAATTGCTTTGGCTAGAATTTCCAGTACTCTGTTGAAAAGAAATGGCAAAAGTGGGCATCCTTGTCTTGCTCCTGATCTTAGAGCAAAAGCTTTCAGTCTTTTACCACTAAGTGTAATGTTTGCTGTGGCTTTTTCATGTATGGCTTTTATTATGTGGAGGTAGTTTCCTTGTATTCCTAGTTTTTTGAGTATTTTTATCATGAAAGGATGTCAAATTTTGTCAGATGATTTTTCTACCTCAATTGAGATAATCACGTAGTTTTTTTCCTCTTAATATTGTTAACGTGGTCCATTACATTGATTTTTATTTACTGAACTATCCCTGTGTTCCAGGAATAAATCCCACTTGGTCATGATGTATGATATGCTTTTAATAGTTGCTGAATTTAGCTTGCTAGCATTTTGTTGAGAATTTTTGCATCATGTGTTCATAAGGGATACTGGTCTATAGTTTTCTTGTGGTATTTTTGTCTGGCTTTCATATTGGGATAATGCTGGCCTCATAAAATAGGTTAGGAAGTATTTCCTTCTCCTCAGTATTTTTTGGAAAAGTTTAGAAAGGATTGGTATAAGTTCTTTTTAAATGTCTGGTAGAATTCACTAGTAAAACCATGAGGTCCAGGGCTTTTTTTTGTCAGGAGATTTTTGATTACTAGTTCAATCTCCTTACTAGTTACAGGTCTATTCTGATTTTCCATTTCTTTGTGATTTAGTCTTGGTAGGTGCTATGGTGTGAAATGAACTGTAGCAATGATTTCTGAAAGTATAGTCTTTGGGTGCTATGGTTTGAATATTTGTGTCTCCTCCCAAATTTATGTTGAAACCTAGTCCATGCAATGGTACCTTTGCAATAGTGCCTTTGCAAGAGGTGGAGCCTTTAAGAGGTGAATAAGCTGTAAGAGCTCTGTCCTTCTGGATGGGATTAGCACCTTATAAAAGGGTTTGAGGAGACAACTTTTCTCCTTCCATCCCCTTTTGCCCTTCTGCTCTTCTGCCATGTGAGGACATAGCATTCAGGGTGCCATCCTGGAATAAGAGACTGGGGCCCTCACCAGGCACTGAACCTTCTGGTGCCTTGATAGACTGTCCAGGCTCAATAACTCTGAGGAAATGAATTTCTGTTCTTTTTAAATTACCTAGTCTCAAGTATTTTGTTTTAGCATCACAAATGAACTGAGACAGTAGGTTTTTGTATTTCTAAGAATTTGTTCATTTCATCTAGGTTATGCAATTTGTTGGCATACAATTATTCATAGTACTCTCTTATAATCCTTTTTATCTCTGTAGGATTGGTAGTGACATCCCCATTTTCATTTCTGATTTTTGACCTTTTCAAAATTTTTGCTTTCATTATTTTTCTCTACTGTTTTTCTATGGCCTAGTTCATTTATCTCTGCTCCAATATTTATTATTTCTTTCCTTCTGCTAGCTTGGGGTTTAGTGTGTTTTTGTTGTTGTGTTGGGGTTTTTTTTTTAGTTCCTTCAGTTGTAAAGTTAGGTCAATGATTTGAAATCTTTCTTTCTTTTTTAATATAAGCATTTATAGCTCTAAATTTCCTCCTTAGTACTACTTCTGTAATGCCCCATAAGTTTTGGTATGTTGTGTTTTCATTTTTACTCATCTCTAAGTGATGTCTAATTTCCTTTGTGATTAAAGAAAAACATTTTATAATGAAAAAGAGTTAATCTATCACGCAGAGGTAACAATCATAATCATATATGACCCTAAAAATAGAGCCCTAAAATACATGAAGCGAGAACTGATAGGATTCAAAGAGAAATAGACAACTGAACAATAATAGTTGGAAACTTTAATACCCCACTTCCGATAACTGATAGAACAGCTAAGCATAAGATCAACAGAAAAAAAATTACGTATGACTTGAACAACATTGTAAACCAACTAGACCTAACAGATCCCTGTAGAATACTCTGTACAACAAGCACAGAATGTACATTCTTCTCAAGTGCACATGGAACACTCTCCAGGAGACACTAAATGCTAGATCATAACATAAGCTACAGTAAATTTAAAAAGATTAAAATTACACAAAGTTTGTTCTCCACCCACATGGAATAAAAGTAGAGATCAATAGCAAGCTCCCTGTGTGTAAGTAAATATACATTCAAGTATTATAGAACTTGATGATTACCTACTAAGAATATCAGCCCTTACTTTCCAGATGCACATAGTTCTGGAGCTGGCTACATCGCCTGTTCAACCAAAGAAACCTCTCGCTCAGAGAAGGTGTGGCCAGGATGACTCCAGCCTCACCCAGGGCTCTAGAAACTCAATCTTACTGGAGAATTCTTGGAGATTGTGTAGACCATGCCTTAGCATTACCCTAGCTGAAGGATAAGGAGCTGGATTGTTCATCTATTAACTCCCTGTCCATCACTGGTTGAGGATTGATTCTCAGAATTAACTCTCTGGAAATCCCAGCTTGTCCTGTATTTGGGCCAGATCTATTCCTGAGGCCAGAACAAGACAGGGAGGTGCAAGTGTTTATATAGCAGCTTTTGGGATAGAGAGTGAATGTCCAGGGCCAGCATCTGCTCCAACACTCCAATCTTTAGCTATAGCCCAGATCTCTGTTGTGGGCATTAGGCCTGTAAAGGCAACTAATTATTACCTTTATCTACCTGTATCCACTTAATTTCATAAATATTTACTTAACACAGGTGAAGTGTCAGGTTCTGTATTGGGAAATGGGACTCTAGTGGGGAGCAAACCAGCTTTAGTCTCTGCCTTTACTCTCCAAAACATCTCAAACCAATCCACCTAACACTAGACTCACGGTCTCCCCTCCACCTGTTCCCCTTTCTGTGTTTCCTGTCTCTGTAGATGGTCACCCATGTCTCAGTCCAGAAAACTGTCTCGACTCTTCTTTAACCCAATATCCATCCAATCCATCACTGCACTACCAGTGTCATCGCTCACCTCTCTGGACATCTCTCAATAGGTAGTGTATTTTTAAATGTATTATTTCATTAATGGGAATACAACTGAGCAAGAAAGGGGTTCCAATGGTTTCCTTAGTGGCTGCCAAGCTGAGTTCCTATGGTTCAGTGATGGCGGCTGTCGCTCTTGCCTTTTTCTCCAGTTAGGCTGGAAGCCTTTGAGTGCAGGCACCACACCTTAGATTTTTTTGCCTTACCCCACAGCTCTGAGCACAGAGCTGGGCACCAATGTCTCAATAACACTGTTGGGCGCTGGCCTACTCTTTGCAGGGCCTTGCTATCCATTGGGCACGGTGGGCACAGTGGCTTGTGCCTGAGATACTCTCAGAAGCCCATGACAATATTTTAATTTCTTTTAAAAGCCAGAAAAAAAAAAATGAACATAACATAATAAAAACAATGAAGAGATAGCAGTGAATCCAGCCTGGGTTATATTTGTCTCTATATCAGCACAGTAACAAAATATAATTTTTAATATTCTTCTTTCTTTGCATGGAGGAATGGGCCCATGAAGGCAAAAGTACCTAGAGCCCATGAGTGATGGTGCAGCCCTGGCTCAGTTCAGCATCACCTTCTTACCTTGAAGTCAGAAGCTTCTGGACTTGTTGCGGAGGGAGGTCCACTACTGCTATACCCTTTCGCTTATGCTTGAAAAGCTCAGAAAACTGTGTATTCTGCCTTGTTCTGCCTCCCTTTGAGACTCTAGGACAAAAATAGCCCCAAGGCTTTTTGGACTGGTTGAACTGAAGATAAGTTTAAATTTAAGAGGCTCTAACTTCAAACATGGGAGATAAGATGAAAAAAGAAATCCAGACAGCCTGCTTTAATTCTATCCCAATCAAACTTTTATTTCAAAGAACTATTTAAAGGACCTGACATATGTGAAAAACAAAACCCTTTTTTAAAACCTTCAGGGATATGACAAAGCTCCCGAAATGAGACCCTCTCCTTCCTGCAGCATTAGATATCCTGTGAGTGCCAAGGTATGGGCTATGCAGGGAGGATAGCTCTGTTTTGCCTGTCCCAGGGCCATCTGCGACACAAATTGTGTTCTTCCTGGACTGCCTGCAAGTCGCAAGCTGCAAGCATTTGCCCTGCAAATCAGGTTAAGTTGAACAAAGGCAGCCCTGAAGGGGGAGGTCTCGGAAGGGCATCGTAGGCCAAGGGGTGTGTACAATGTGTGGTGGGTGAGGATGGGGTGGAGCAGGTTGGGGAGGCAGAAAGACGTTGCTAGGCAACCAGCCCCGGTGCCTTTGTAAATGTGGATGTATTTTGTTTGAAGCAGCAGCTGGCAGCCACCACCTTCTCTTCTCTCCCTCCTCCTCCTACACACGCCCAGAACACAGACCCAGGCCATAGCTCTCAGAGAGGTCCTGGGACCTGATGGAATCTGGATATTTATACCTACTAACCAAGATCTTAGGCAAGTTTATTTAATCTCTCTGACGTTCAGCTTCCTTGGTTATAAAATTGGGGACATAACTCTCATATAGGAATATTGTGAGCATTAGGAAAAATGTGTGCAGAGGACCTGTGCAGGCTCATACCTGGAACACAGCAGATGCCCAATAATCAGCAGTGGATTGGAAAGAGCTTAGGCCCAGGCACCGGACTGCCTGCGTGCTCACCCTGGCTCTGCCGCTTATCAGCAGTGCGACCACGGGCACAGTTTTTAACCTCTCGGTGCTTTGATGTTTCTTTCACCTATGAAATGAGGGGTCATGACGGTACTTTACCTAATGGGGCTGTTTTGAGGATGAAATGCATTAATAGTGCAAAGCGCTCAGAATAGTGCCTGGCACATAGCAAGCACTCAGTACAGGTTAATGATGATTTGTGACACGTGACACCACGTGCAGTGTGTCTGAGTGTGTCCACAGAGCGGGTGAATGGGTGCTACTGGAGCTGACTTGCATGAGTCATTTTTTAAGGGCTTCCGTTTTGACTGGCCAAGACACGGGGCTTGTGACTTCGGTGGTGTGCTGATTGAGCAAGGACCTTAGTAGAATCTGGATTCAGCGATGAACCATGTGACCTTGGACAAGTTACTCAGCTATATGAGACCATTTTCTAAAATGGGTACAATAAGGGTACCTACCCTGGTCTGCTGGTGAGGGTTAAATGCAGTGACTTGTCAGGTGCTCAGCACGATTCCTGGCCCGGAGCAAGCAGTCAAACGTGGGGGCTGATACCATTTCTGGAATAAAGATGAAGATGAGAGGGAGCAGCCTGGGGTCTGTGTCCACTCTGGCCAAGCCACGCCAGGAGGGGGCCCAGGTGGAGCTGAAGAAGCTGTTTCTCATAGGGCTCTGTCTTTGGGGTGCAGATGGGGGAGTTAAGGCAAAAGCAAAACTGCTTTGGCTTCCAGGGGACCAAAAGTGCCCTGGACTAGGAGAGGCACCATTCCTTTTTCCATGTGGACCAGCACAACTGGCTGCTTTGGGGCCGTGGGAGTGCAGGCTCAGGGCACCAAGAGGGCACACACACTGGAGCCTCCCAGTGAGGGGTGCAGGGATAGGGGTGAAGCTCCCCAAGAGGAGGTTGTCAGTGAGGAGGACTTAGTAGGAGATGCTGAGTGGTGATGGGATTTCTATAATAAGATGGGGACCACAGTTGTAAACTTTTTAAATATGATGACTCCTATTTAGGCCCCATCTGGTGAAGCCTGAGGACGTCTGGGTGACATGTGCGTAGTTAACACTCTAAGAGTTAAGAAGAAAAAATTTAAGACCTAGGGCCATTTTGCATAATTTCAAGAATCACCTTGGACATTATGAAATAACGGACCAAAACAAGTGGAGAAGAGGTGGCAAGGAAGTCGGGGGAAGACGGGGGAAGTCCAAGTAAAGGCCCAACTGGGGTGATTAGATGCAGTGATGAGCTTACCTATCTTGCAGTGGTCAGTGGAAGCAGGTTTGTGGAAAACCTGAATCTTTAGCTAAAATGTTGGAATGTTCTCCTAGAGGTCATGGAATTGTTAACTATTTTTGAGCAGGAGGATGATAGGAAAGAAGTCATGGTTCAGGGAAATGTGGGGAAAGTATGACATCTGGCATCACAAGGCCTGGGTTTGCATCTTGACTCATCCTTGCCTTGTAACCATGGACGAGCCATTAACTTTTCTGAGATAGGAGATGAGGATAATAGTACATTCTTCCAGGCTGGTGTCAGGAACCAATGCGGAACGTGAAAGCACTCTATGCCCTGCACTCTTCTGGGTCTTCCTTCTTTCCTTTTTATGTATTAACTCAGCCTCATGAGGTGCATCTTCCTCTGGCTTCTGTAGCACCTCGTAGACTGGCACCAATTAGGCTGCTATTGGCTGCAAAAACCAGATATCCCTTGAACAGTAAGGAAATTAATTGGCTCATATAAGCAGCAGTCTGCAGGTAGAGTAGATTGCAGGATTGGCTCCACCTGGGGGCTCCAGGCCTATTTCCCTGCCTGACTCTTGGCTGTGTCCTCTGTGGTGTGTTGACTTCATCCCCTAGCTGGGTTTGAGGTGGCTACAGCAGCTCTAGGACTCACATCTGTGCCTATGAACCTCTGAAGGATGAGAAACAGGGTTACTTCCAGTAGTGTACTTACCCTTGAACCAATCATTAGCAAGGCAGTGAGCTCACCTTTAGAACAATGATTCTCAAATGGGGATGATTTTGCTCCCTGCCTCCCCTCACCCTCAACCTGGGACATCCGGCAATATCTGGACACTGTTTTTTTTTTTTTTTAAGGGATAGGGTCTCGCTATGTTGCCCAGGCTGGTCTCAAACTTCTGGGCTCAGGTGATCATCCTGCCTCAGTCTCTGAGTTGCTGGGACTACAGGCACGCCCAGCATGCCCAGCTCATGCTGGAAACATTTTTGATTGTCACAGCTGGTGGACAGGGCAGGTGCATGCCCCTGGCTTCTAGTGGACAGAGGCCATGGACACTGCTAAGCATCCTACAATGCACTGCACAGGACGGCCCCCTACAACAAAGAATTATCCAGGTTGAACTATCAATAGTGCCAAAGCTGAGGAGCCTTGTTTTAGACCAATTAGCCCTGCCCTTGGCTGGGGGTACAGTTAGTGGCCATGAATGTGATGAGTGAGGAATGGCTACCTGAACAAAACTGAGATTCACTTAGGGAAGGGGGGGAAGAGATCCTGAGCTGGAAACCAACAGTGTACACTGCAACTGTGCTTTGTCATGGCACTAATCTTACTGTATGGCTGTTGTTTATTTATCCCCTGTATTAGTTATCCAGTACTGTGTGATAAATTGACACAGACTTACGTGTCATAAAACAATGATCTCAGTTTCTGTAGGTTGGAAGTCCGGGCATGCCGTGGCTGGATGCTCTCCTCAGGGTCCCACTAGGCTAAAATCAAAGCGTGGCTGAGGCTGCAGTTCTCATCTGGGGTTTGGGGTCCTCCTCCAGGCTCACTCTTGTTACTGGCAGAATTCGTGTCCTTGTGGCTGTGGCACTGAGGTCTCTGTTTCCTTTCGGGCTGCCAGCGGGGGGCCACTCTCAGCTCCTGGAGGTATTAACACCTGCACTCCTTACCGTGTGGCTCCTCCATCTTCAAGCCAGTAATGGTGTATTGAATCCTTCTCATGCTTTGAACCTCTGACTTTCTCTTGTGCCAACAGAAAACTCTGCTCTTATGCTCATGTGATTAGGTCAGGCCCACCCAGATAATCTCCCTGTCTGAAAGTCAGCTGATCTGGAACCTTAATTACGTTGACAAAATCCCTTCCCAGCAGTATCATGTATTACTCATATTCAGCAGCATTTGACTGAATAACTGGGAGAAGGTGTACGTACACCAAGGCTGAGAACCTTGGAGGGCCAAGGAGAGTTCTGCTTGCCACATGCTTGGTCCATGCAGGCTGCCGTAACAAAATACCTTAGACTGGGTAATTTACAAAAACCAGAAATTTATTGCACACAGTTCTGGGAGCTAGGAAGTCCAAGTCAGGGTGCCAGCAGATTCGGTGTCTGGTGAAGGCTTGTTCTCTGCTTCGTAGATGGTGCCTTCTCCCTGAGTCTTTGCATGGCAGAGGGGATGAACAAGCTCCCTCAGGCCTCTTTTATAAGAGCACTCCTCTCATTTATGAGCGAGGAGTCCTCATGACCTAATCACCTCCCAAAGGCCCTACCTATCTCTTAATACTATTGCACTGGGAATTGTTTCAGCACATGAATTCTGGGGGGACACAAACATTCAGACCCTAGCACCCCCATTCCTCAGACTCTAACCCTCAGGGTTTTTGTCCCAAGCATCTTTGTGTTACTGGATTCTAGCAGAGAACCTGACAAATGTTTTTTTCCTAATAAATGCTTAAATAAATTTTTAAGAAGACCAAAACAAACTCATTTCCTTTTACATTGATAAAATTCACTAGATGGATCACTAAGGGGGATGTTACAAGCAGAGAACAGTATAATGTCAGCGTCAGAAGGTACATATGGACATAGAGGAATCTCTCAATCGTTCCAGGGATTCACATATTTACAAGGTGGCGTTCATCTGACTCCAGATCTCCCTGGTTTTGAGTACAGTTCTTCACAAGGCAAACTAATCTTTCGCATTGCCTTTCTGGCAGACTTGGCAAACTGCTGACTCATATTAAATTGTGGATCACTTAAAGCTTCCCCGCATTAATTGGTGTCGCACCAGGTCTCTCCCATTTTGTACTTGGGTAGTGTTTTATGCTGCTTTCTACTCAGGCTCAAGGGTTCTGACCTACCATTTCAGCCTGTTGGAGGCCTTTGAGAATTTTGATTTTTCAACTTCAACTTCTTTGCTTTCCTATCTAACTATACAATACTTGAAAATATAATAAGCACATTTTCTCTGTCTTTGTCCAAACGGTTCATAAAAGTGTTGAATGAGGCAAGGCCAGATTCAAAGCTCTGAGGCATGTTACTTCTTTCAAGTAGACAATAACGGTTTGATCAATATGCTTTGCATAAAGATTGTTCAACCTGTGATGACTCACCTCTTTTATTTCTCTATCATGTCTACAGGCATATTATGAAAGACTTAATCAAATATTTGGCTGAACCAAAGCTATACAGTATAACACCACCCAGTTATACTCCTACATATACAATACATGTCTTTTGCAATCAGGTATATCCACATGTCAGCAAAGTCTGTTCCAAATTCTCAGACATGTGCTGCCTTGGAGTATTTCATATTGTTCTAGTGTAGAGACATAGGTATCCTTTAACCTCTAGATTAGATTGGTTGCCTTCTAATATTTTCTCAATTACAGATGATTCTGGGAGCCTTTGTTGTTGATCTATAAGCTGGCAAGCATTTCCACTTCTTTGTCTCCATGCTTATGGGAAGTGCCACATGCCTGTCCTGACTTGTGAGGATTCAAGGTTTGGCTGCAGGTTAGGAGCAAATGACGTGACCCCTTGCTGAAGGGATTCTCATGAGGTGCCTGGTTATTCTCCCCATGCTTGTCTCTTTGGTCAACTGTTTACACTTGCAGTTTCCTTCAGCCTCCGTAATCATCACATTTTAGGAACATCAAAATTCCCTTGTTCTCAGGAAAAGTTTGGGGCTCCATGAACTGGAGTTTCTTAATCCATCGGGTTTTCTTCTGATGAGAGATTGAATGCTCCAGGACCCCTAAATGGGTCAGCGATGCTGTGTCAATACAGCTGTACTTTATAGAGCTCCGAAGGTCTATGAACTTAGGAGAAGAGAAAGAGAGTTCTGGTGGCATCTTCAACATGGCCCTCAATGATCCCTGTTTTCTGGAATTCACACTCTTATGTATTCGCCTCCCCCACTGCAACAAGGTCAGACTGCGCGACCTATAGACTACAGCAAATGTGAAGGTGTGTCATTTCCAAGATTAAGTAATAAAAGTCATTACAGCTTCCATCCTGGTCACCCTCTCCCTCTGACCAGTCAGTCTAGGGGAAAGCAACTGCCGTGTGGGCATCCTACAGAGAGGCCTGTGTGGTGAGGAGGTAAGGCGTCTGACCGCCAGCCAGCGAGGAACTGAGACCTCTTGCCAACAGCTAGAGATGGACTTGGGGGTGGATCTTCCGCTCTGGTCAAGCCTTCGGATGACCACAGCCGCGGCCAATATCTTGACTGCAGCCTCACGAGAAACCCTGGCCGGAGCACCCAGCCAAGTCACGCTTGGATTGCTGATCCTCAAAAGCAACATGAGATAATCAAGTTTGAGTGTTTTGAGCTGGGAAATCTTGAGGTACTTCGTGAGGCAGCAATAGATAACTTATACGCTAGACTGCACCTAGTGAGACGGTCGGATTTCCTTAAGGAGAGTGAATAAACGCTAAGTTCCCGGAAAACAGTGAAAGACCAGTGAATTTCTAAGATCAGAACACTGCAGGATAATGCCATCAACTTGCACAGATAGGCCCTTTACCATTTTTTGAAAACGTCAAAAATAACATTTGTTCTTTGTAAAATACACGTACGCAGATACGTAAATTAAAAAGTATAAGTCACTTTTCTGCTTTTCCTTCCCTCCCCCTCAGAAGCAACTGCTGATGTCAGTTGGGGTTTTATCCTTCCAAATCTTTTCCTAGTCAATTACAATCACACACACACACAATTATGAAACCTGATTTGTGTGTGTGTGTGCTGTCTGACAAATTTTTTGTGTCATTTAACGATATATCATAGCTTCTTCCCGTGCCGGTAGACTTGGCTCCAACGTACTCGTTCTAAAAGGTACATTATATCCTACAATGTGGTGTTCTATGATTTATTTAAATATTGCCTCATCTGTAATAATGTATCATGTCTAATTAATTAATGTATTTTTTTGCCATCATACGCAGTACCCCAGTAGCACGTGCACAAATATTTCTGTCGGATAAGTTTCTGAAAGTGGAATTGAAGGCATGCAGGCAGGCATGCAGATTTAAACTCTTGTCAGATAATGCCTGATCGCCTTCCACAAATGTTCTTATTTCTTTTCCCGCTAACCTATTCTCACATCCTAATACTAGACAGTAAGAATTTGTTTTACATTGTGCTAATTTGATGGGCCAAAATGATCCGTTTGTTTATATTTTCGTATTTCTGGTTTCTGTGAGAAATCCACAATTATTTGAATTGTTCTCCTTAAAGTACTATGTCATCTTCTGGCTACTTCCGAGAGTTTTTCGCCATCTCAGTATTCAGCAGTTGCATTATGACGTGCCTTCTGTGGGTTGCAGTTTCAGCATCGGTTCTGTTTTCCGGGCCTCTGCAGCTACTCGGGTCTCTCCCACGTGTGTGCCGCTGGCTGGCCAGCGTGGGCTCCTGGCCTCAGCTCCCTTCTCACGGACGCTGGCGAGCTGCTGCGGGTCAGACCCGCACACGCACAGCGCAGGATCGAGCGAGCCCAGCAGTTCACAGACAGCTTCACGGGCCGCCTTCCTGAGCTGCTCGCTTTTTGCGCTTTGCCTGGTACTTCCCGGTTCTCCGTGGCTCCCCTTCCCACCCTCCGTCCGGAAAGCCAGTGCTCTCTTGACCCTGCTGGGCTGCACAACACCACGTTTGAGGCCACAGTGCGAGGACGCAGAGATTAAAAAACAAACGAAAAGCAATGGGGCCTTTCCCCATCCCCTTGGGGCCACAGCCCACCCATCAGCGTGGAAGGGTTCCCTGCCGGCCGCCACCACCGCCACTGCTACAGGCGCCGCAGGACTGTCTGGGATTGGCATGTGAAAGAATGGAGAAAAGAAAGAAAAAGGGAAAAAAACAGTATTAACTGCACCTGGAGCCGGAGCCAGAGGGGGCACTCACTTTTGAACTTCGGGCTGCCCCAAACCCAGACTGGGGGGTATGGAGAACACTCGCCGTCCATTTAGTGGCACTTTGAAGTCTGGTCTTCTTTCCTGATCCTCTTGCTACCTTTCCCTTTTCAGAGTCCTCAGATAGCCGCTCCGTGGGTTCTGCTCAGGTTTTACTGCCGCATTCCGTGGGAGAGACGGGGCAGGATGCGTTTGCTCCGTCTCATCCGGAACCAGGAGCCCTTGCCTCTCCTCCCGGCAGCTGACACTCACATTTCCCCGCAGGGTTTCCGTTCTACCAGGCCTGGCTGTGCCTCGGTCTCACCACAGCTCCCTCTTTCTTGCTGCCCTTAAATAAGAACAGTCCCCAGCCGACATACCTCAGTCATGGTGAGCGACAGTCTTCCCGAGTGCTACTTATGTGTCCTCACCTACTCTCTGTGCTAGGATTTTCATTGGAAGAGCCGCGTAGAGGCCAAACTCTGTCTAGATACCCATCCGTACAGAAATCCAGACAGTTGAATGCAGTGTTCTTTGAGCAGCAAAAGGATCTGTTGAGAATGACTGAATCCTCCCTCTGAATTAAGTCCTGGGAGCGTTTTGTTCTACGTTAGCAAGTCAGCATGTGACCTACAGCACCCTCCTGCCCCCCTACTACAGCCTCGCTCCTCCTCACTGAAGAACGGTGGGATCTTTCCGTGGTGTGGCTGAGAGGATGGAGTTTGTTCAGGGGTCAGTCTGTCCTCTTGCCCACCTGTCCGTGCGTGCCTGGACTTGGAGAACCCTTTCTTGAATGGGGTTCCTTATTGTCACTTGGGAAAGTTCTAAATCACTGCTCGTGTTCAAAGTTCACCTACTGTATTGTGAGGGAGGCTTTCATCTCTCCTTCACACTCTGAGAAATGCTGGTACTTACTCCACATGCTTCTCTCTTAAGGCTTTTTCCCTGTTTGCTTAACATTGCAGCTCGGCTCCCTGACCTGAGCGATTTGTTGTCTGCCCATCTGCTTTTGTTTTCTGACCTTTTGTTTGTGGCTGCTCTGTGGCAAAATAATGGGTTTTTAAACTCCTTTTAGTGGGAACAATAACTTCTAAACTAAAAACAGATTACCCCCACTGGGCAGACAAAAAGGGGGCCTGAATACTTCTTCTAAGCTACCAGGAAACATTCCTCCTTAATTATCTCTCACCTCATTGTCCTGTAGGCCGGAGCTTAACAAACATTAATATGTGTATGAATCACGGGAGGATCTTGTTAAAATGCCCTCTGATTGAGTTGGTCTGGGATGGGACCTGAGGTTCTGCCTTTTAATGTAATCACGAGAGATATTGATCCTGCCAGGCAGCCAGGCTGGAGGCAACACAGGAGCATTTCGCATTTGTATTTTAAGACCTTTACTGCTAATGCAGTGATTTAAAAAAAGCAAAAACAAAGAAAAAGAAACAAAAGACATGGGATTGTTACATGTTTAAGAACCGTTGCTAAATCATTCCGGTCTTTGTCTCAGGTTGTTTCCCTGGGCAGCAGACTCGGAGATGGAGAGGAGCGTGCAGGGACACAGGAGAAAGAAATTTTGAGAGTCACCAGTCGCATAGAAGAAGCCGGGGAAGCAGCTGTACTGTGACACAGTTTCTGTCTGAAGCAGGGATGCTGCTTTAGCATTGTCCTGGGGCAGGTGAAGGGGCCAAGCCTTCCTAACCCAACTCTGACCAGTGGCTGGATGCCGGCTGCCCCGGGAAGGGGATGTGACCTTGAGCAAGGTGACTCTCTCCAGCTGAGGCACTTCCTGTCTGTGGCAGGCAGCTGGGGCTATTTGCTGGCATCGCCTCCAGCACCCGAGGAACCGTCTGTGGGGCGTCCTGGTACACACGCAGGCCTGGACCCCGTCTCCTGCTTCCCTCTTGCTGGTGAGCTAGCTTGGAGCCCTCGTCTTCATTTTTATGCTGAAATTAACACCCTCACACATAATCCCTTCTTACTACTTGGGCCTGAACAGCCAACTGCAGCTGTCAACTACTGTCAAATTTGAGCCTCTAGGTGGATAGTTTGCATTTTAAAGAATTTCTAGACTAGATTTTTCAACACTGGAAATGTTCCATTTAATATTCCTTTACAGATTCCTGCCAAGTCAGAGTTTCTGACGGCCATAGGAAATCTCTGTCCGAGGCTGAGGGAGCAACTTGAGGCCTGAAAAGGAAAGGATTCTGTTTCTTGCAGAGAACAAAGGCCTTGGGGTATATGTAGGCTGAATTGAAAGGAGAAGGGTTAGGATTGGAAGAGTCAGCTTGCAGAGGAGTGAAGACAGAAAGAGCCTGGGACGGGCTGTTCAATGATTTAGACGTGTGGCCCACTGATTGCATAATGTGAACTTTAGCCTCTGCTAAGTATAGTTTGTGCCCTGAGAATCCTTCATGCTTTGGTAAAAATAGTTGCACACTTGAATGGCTCCTGCGCTTGATGACTGCAGGGAAAGGGGCTGGGAGGTGCTGGGAGAGGAAGGGGAAGGCCAGGGAGCCCTGGGGCAGGGCCCCTTGAGTCATCTGGCCCATTTAAACGTTCTAGGCAGCAATGGAGAGTGTGGCCCAGCAAAAACAGAAGCAGGAGGCAGCGGGAGGACGGGGCGGAAGCTCCCTGAGCAACTGTGTGACCCAGAGTCCACCATCCCCCCCAAAGCACCTTGCTCCTGCCTGTGCCTCCCGCCTAAGCTGAAGCGTGGGACAGAACTCCTGTGTGAGGTAGATTCCTGCAGCCAGAGCAC
>CAUYMX010120654.1:0-14857 GCA_963573855.1 Lepilemur septentrionalis
CCTGTAGTCCCAGCTACTCGGGAGGCTGAGGCAGAAGGATTGCTTGAGCCCAGGAGTTTGAGGTTGCTGTGAGCTAGGCTGACGCCACGGCACTCTAGCCTAGGCAAAAAAGTGAGACTCTGTTTCAAAAAAAAAAAAAAAAAAAAAAAATTAGTCAGGTGTGGTGGTGCACGCGTATATTCCCAGCTACTCTAGAGGCTGAGGCCAGAGGATCACATTAGCCCAGGAGTTCAAGGTTGCAGTGAGCTCTGATGGCACCACCACACTCCAGCCTGGGCGACAGAGTGAGACCCTGTCTCTAAAAAAAACAAAAACAAAATCAGTGTAAAATATCATGTTAATAAAGTAAAGGAATAGGACCATATGGTCATCACAATAGATGCAGAAAAAGCATTTGACAAAATCCAAATACATTTTCATGGTTAAAAACCCCAACAAACTAGGAATATAGGAAAGCTGCCTCAACTATATAAAGGGCATCTATGAAAATCTCACAGTAAACATCATAGTCAATGAAATCTCACAGTGAACATCACAGTCAATGATGAAAGAGTGAAAGCTTTCTCTTCAAGATCAGGTGTGATGAGGATGTCTGCCTTTGCTATTCAACATTGTACAGGAGGTTCTAGCCAGGGCAATTAGGCAAGAATATGAAATAAAAGACATCTAGACTTGAAAGGAAGCTTTAAAACTATTTCTATCTACAGATGACATGCTCTTACATAAACAGAGAAAATCCTAAATAATGCACACATACACAAACTATTAGAGGTAATAAATGAGGCCAGCAAAGTTGTTTGATTCAAGATCAATATACAGAAATTAGCTATATTTTATATGCTGGCAATGAACAATCTGATAATGAAATTAAGAAAACAATTCAATTTGTAATAGCATCAAAAAATAAAATAGGAATAAATTTAACAAAAGAAGTGCAAGACCGGTACACTGAAAATTATAAAACATTATAAAAAGAAATTAAAGACCTAAATAAATGTAAAGATATCTCGTGTTCATGAATTAGAAAACTTAGTGGTGCTAAAATGGCAATACTCCCCAAAGTAACCAATATACAAATTCAGTGTAATCCCTACCAAAATTTCAGTGGCTTGGCTGGATGCGGTGGTACACGGCTATAATCCCAGCAATTTGGGAGGCTGAGACAGATGGAACACTTGATGTCAGGAATTTGAGACCAGCCTGGGCAACATAGTGAGACCGCGTTTCTACAAAAAATAGAAAAACTAGCCAGGCATAGTGACATGTGCCTACAGTCCCAGCTACTTGTGAGGCTGAGGCAGGAGGATTGCTTGAGCCCAGGAGTTTGAGTTTGCAGTGAACTATGGTCATGCCAATACATGACCCTGTCTGAAAAAAAAAAAAGAAAGAAAAGGAAAGAAAAGAAAAGAAAAGAAAAGAAAAGAAAAAGGCTCAACGGCCTTTTTTGCAGAAATGGACAAGCTGATCCTAGACTCATATGGAAATGCAAGAGACTTAGAATAGTCAAAACAATCTTGAAAATGAAGAACGAAGTTGGAAGGCACATACATCCCATCCCAATTTCAAAACTTACTACAAACCTAAATAAAGACTGTGTGCTACTGACATAAGGATAGACATATAGGTCAATGGAATAGAATTGAGAGTCCAGAAATAAAACCTATGACCATACATCTATGGTCAATTGATTTTTTTTTTTTTGAGACAGTCTCACTCTGTTGCCCGGGCTAGAGTGTCATGGCATCAGCTTAGCTCACAGCAACCTCAAACTCCTGGGCTTAAGCGATTCTCCTGCCTCAGCCTCCCGAGTAGCTGGGACTACAGGCATGTGCTACCATGCCTGGCTAATTTTTTATATATGTATTTATATAAAATATATATATATATATTTTAGTTGTCCAGCTCATTTCTTTCTATTTTTTTAGTAGAGACAGGGTTTCACTCTTGTTCAGGCTGGTCTCAAACTCCTGAGCTCAAACGATGGGCCGGCCTCGGCCTCCCAGAGTGCTAGGATTGCAAGCGTGAGCCACCATATCCAGCTGTCAATGGATTTTTGACAAGGGTGCTAAGACCAATGGGGAAAGAACAGTCTCTCAAAGAAATGATGCTGGGACAACTGGATATCCAAATGCAAAGGAATGGCGTTGGCCCCTTACCTCACACCATTTACAAAAATTAACTGATAATTGATCAATGATGTAAGTCTAAAACCTAAAACCATAAAACTCTTAGAAGAAAACACAGGCATAAATCTTCGTGACCCTGAATTAGGCAATGGTTACTTAGATAAGATATGAAAAGCACAAGCAACCAAAGATACACTAATAAATTGATTTCCTCAAAATTAAAAACTTTTGTGCATCAAAGTACATTTTCAAAACAGCAAAAAGATAACTCAGAGAATGGGAGAAAATATTTGCAAATGTCTTAAAAGGATCTCGTAAAACTTGACAAAATAACAACCCAATAAAAAATGGGTTAGGCAGTTCTCTAAATATACACAAATTGCCAATAATCACATAACATGATGCTCAATTTCATTAATCATTAGTTAAATGTAAATCAAAACTACAATGAGATACCACTTCACACCCACTAGGATGGCTATAATCTACAAGATAGACAACAAGCATTGAGGAGAATATGGAGAAATTGGAAACCCACTCCACTGATTGTTTGTGAGAATGTCAAATGGGACAGCTGCTGTGGAAAATAGTTTGGCAGTTCTTCACAATTTTTTTTTTTTTTTTTTTTGGAGATAAGGTCTTATTCTGTTGTCTGGGCTAGAGTGCAGTGGTACAATCATAGCTCACTGCAGCCTCAAATTCCTGGGCTCAAGTGAGCCTCCTGACTGAGCCTCCTGCGAGTAGCTGGACTAGAAGTGTATGGCACCATGCCTGGCTAATTTTTCTCTTTTTTTGTAGAGATGGGAGTCTCGCTATGTTGCCCAGGTTGGCCTCAAACTTCTGACCCCAAGTGATCCTAATTTGGCATCTCTCAACATGCTGGGATTGTAGGTGTGAGCCACTGCACCCGGCCCTTCACAATGTTAAGCACAAAGTTACTATACAACCCAGTAATTCATCCCTAGATATACACCAGGAGAAATCAAAACATGTCCACACAAAAACTTGTGCATGTTTATAGCAGCATTAGTCATAGTAGCCAAAAAGCAGAAATCCCAACGTCCTTCACTGATGAATGGATAAGACAAAATGTGGTGTATCCATATAATGAATGTTATTCAGCCATAAAAAATGAGGTACAGTATGGATGAACCTCGGAAACACCATGCTAAGTGAAAGAAGCTAGTCACAACAGCCCACAAATGCAAGATTCCATTCATACGAAACTCCAGAGTAGGTAAATCTACAGAGGCAGAAAGTAGATCAGTGGTGCCAAGGGCTAGGAGGGGAGAGTAATAGGGAGACTGTGAACACAGGGTTTCTTCTGGAGGCAATAAGAATGTTCCGAAGGCAGGAGGTGGCCACACAGGCCTTGGAGACCAAGGTTAGGAGTTTGACTTTATCCTGGGAGTGCTAGGCAGCCCCTGGAGTCTTGCACTCAGCCTAGTGTTACAGAGCTCTGTGGCTGCTGAGTGGGCACCAAGGAGACAGCTGTAACCTGGAAGCAGCAGGGCAGCCACAGCAGGTGGCCACAGACAAATCTCCCCTGCCTGACTTAACCAGGGAGAGCCCTGTAGGATGCCCACCCGGGAGGCACTCCCAGGAGCATGAAGAGGTGGGGGAAAACCAGCAGCGCTAAGGTTGGGGCTGAAGGTCTCTATGCAGCCTCAGAAAAAGTGACCAAAGGTCCCAACCTTGGGGATGAGGGGGCTGAAGACAAGAAAGTAAGTTCATAACAAGGCTGCTAGTCACAGTGAGGTCCCCATATCCCCCTTCTCCACCGAGCCCTGACAATGCTAGACACAGAGAATATATGCCCCACCCAACAGAGTTCAGTGTTTCCTGAGAGACCCCAGAGAGAAACTCTCTGGGTACTGATCCTGGTAGGAGCTCACCAGATCTCCCCACTGTGAAGTCCAGTCAACAAGACCTCCCTGTCACCAAGGTCCCTGTGTCCAGGGGAGCCTCCTATGGGAAGACTCCCTCCTTGGGACTTCCCAGACCACACATTATTGAGGGACGCTGCACTGAAAGGACACTGGCCCTCTGAGTTGATTCTAATAGATTCTTCGGCTTCTCCAGGCAGAGCGGTTCTGACTCCCTTTCTGACAGACGCAGCTTTGTCTTCCAGTGATTAGACGTCTTTCCAGCAGTGGCGCCAAGGTCTCTGACATGGCCTTGGTGCCTCCAAAAGGGAACCCTTTGCTTTTTATCTCTTCTCCAGATAGACATGGGTCTTCCCAGTTCCTTTCGGGGTCTTAGCACAAAAACTTACTGCTCTCTGTCCCAGCCTATTGGTGTCCCCACCATGGAGATCTTGTTCCCCATGAGTACCCGCTCCTGGGTGCTGGCTGAGCTCTGCCATGTTGGCCCTGTGCTGCCTGCCCTGCCCCTTGTGGGCACCTTGCCTGGGCTAGTTCCAACTCGGAGGAAGCCAGGCAAGGTGCTCCTCCCCGCTTCATCCCAAGCCCACACCAAGGTTCTAGCCTTGGCATGCACTGCACCCTGGGCATCCTCTGCAGGGATTCAGCTCCAGTCCCTTTGCCCTCTTGACCCTAGCAGTAAAGATGGTGTCGTGTGGTCTCTGGGTGCCTCAGCCCCCATCAGGCCCCCAAGCCTTGGCCATGGTGTTTTCCTCCTCAATACCTTGCCTGGCACATCACCAAATAGCAGTGTGTAGAGCCCTCTGAGGCTAAGCGCTACCCTCCAGGGCTAAGCATGTATACTCAGAGCCAGGGCAGGGTCTGTACTTGCCCCTCACAGAGCCCAAGGCCCGGGGCCAGTTGGGCCCAGTCTCCACACAAGGCTCTCCTCCCAGCATTGATGCAACTGGGCTCCCACTCCATACCAGCAGTGCCTTTGCTGGCAGGGATGCTATCTCGTAATTAGACCAGAACAGCCCTTTCCAGGGAAAAAGCATAGGGGATGCCAAGCCCTGCAGGCAGAAGCTTCTCACCCTGTACCTTGAGGCCCCACGCAGACAGTGGACCAGGAGCCCAAACAACAGCTGAAACAGGTATTTGTTTATTTCCTAGGAAGGAGGCAGAATAGGGTGCTTGAGGCAGGCAGACCTCACTTCCAGAAGAGCACATTCCAGAAGAGCAGCCAGCAGGGATAAAGGCCCAGGGCCAGCAGCGGGAAGAGCTGGGCACCGTAGGTGTAGTGCTCCAGGACACCCTGGGCCAGTGCCGCCAGAAAGAGCTGCCAACCTTCGGCTATTGACAGCGGTGCCTCCTGCAGCTCCCGCCACAGGAACAGGCTGCCCAAGAGTGTGGCTGCTGGGCTCGTCAGTACCAGCAGAGCAGCATAGAGGGGCCTGGGTAGGAGAGCAACATCAGGGCAGGCTCTGCAGTGGAGGTATGGGCACCAAGTCGGGTAGAAGGGGTACTGAATGAGGGCAGGCTCTGAGATAAGGGGCACAGGTGCTGGGGAAGTAGGAGCTAACCAGCACATACCGGGGTCCATGAGGCTCGGTGAGTGTAGCAGCGGGCACCATAGTGGCGGCCAGCAGGAAGCCCAGAGAGAAGTTGGTAAGGGCAATGCAGCCCAGCTGTAGTGCTAAGTAGATCAGGGCCACCAGCTTCAGTGCCATCCAGCCTCTGTCTGGTGCCTGTGTGCTTACCACCCTGCAAGGCAAAGGGCTCACAGGCAGCAGCTTGGATGCCCGGGGGCCCTACCCCCACCTGCCCAGCCCAGACTCTCACCGGTGGGTATTGTGGGGAAGGGCCAGGCCGGCCACGTAAATTGCCAGCAGCGTCAGCACCACGGCCTCGGCCTCACCCACTGGGAAGTGCTGGGTGGCCACGTGTTGGCCCAGCACTGGCAGGACGTAGAGGGCCAGTCCCATGGCCTGAGAGACCAGTAGAGGTGCCACAAGCGAGGCCAGCCCCACACCCTGCAAGGTACACAGGCTCCTAGAGATGGGGCCAGGGTATCCCCAAGAACCCTTACCACCACCCTACTAGCTGAAGCTAAGCACCATTCAGGACCCAGAATCCCACCCCAACCACAGAAGGGGCTGCCATCACCTGTGCTGGGGGGAGGGTGGCACTGGGCCCAGGCCCTCCCCCAGCCTCAAGGCCCACTCCGGCCTCATGTAGTTGCATCCACAGTTCCAAAGCGTGGCCCAGTCAAGGACCCCACAAGAGGTGTGATAGGCTCTGCAGGTAGGGGACCCAGGGCTCACCCGCACTCCCCCACCCTCAAAGCAGGATGGAGAACTCTTCCCAACCTAGAAGGAACCCAAGACTAGTCACAAGCGGATAGCCAGGGAGGATATCTTCAGACCAAGGACCAGGAGTAAGAAGCCGGCGGCAGGCATGTAGAGGCCAATGGAGACGAAACGGGATAGAGCAGGGAGTAGGTAGAGGAAGAAGGACTGGTGCAGGCGCTCTAGGAGGTGGTTGAGCTTCCGGAACATGCCCTCCAAAGCCCTGTTGGGTGTGGGGTTGGGTCACGGTCTACCAGATCACCCAGGTCATCTCTACCCCACCAACAATGGACACTGCTCTAAGCACAGAAAGAAAAGACCAGAGGCTACTTACTTGCCTACAGCCACAAGGTCATACTTGTACTGGCGGAAGCTATTGATGCCACGCAGGGTTAGGGCCTCCACGCGGTAGCGCAGGAAGAGGCCATGGGGACCGTGGGGACGGCCAGAGGCCTGCTGCAGAACCATGAGCAGCAGTGTCTGCAGGCCCTGCAGAGGCCCATCCAGTGATGTCCAGTCCTGAGGCTGCAGCTTTAAAGGTGGAGATAGAATCAGATAATGCCCCCATACAGACCTGGTGGCCCCCCCAAGACAGGCAGTCCCACCTTGCCCTGCAATGTGCACAACAACCCCCCTTTCTGGCAGAAGGTCTGGAAGAGGTTGAGCAGGTCAAGGTTGGGCAACTGCCCGTTCAAGCCCTCCACGGCCACATCGAGGCTGGTGACCACATCACTGCTCAGCTCCAGGGCCACGGCAGCCTGGATGGCACCAGCCCGGCCCTGCAAGGGAGACGACTGCATGCCTGTAGGGGCAAGTAAATGAACACCAATGGGTGGGCTGATGAGGTCAGTGACCCTGAGAGAGGAACCAGGGCAGGACAAGAGCACGTACCAGTGACATTGACATCGTGGTAGGCTTCAAGCCATGCCTCAGTGCCCAGAAGGTCATGTTCTGTCACTAGGAAGATGATATCTTTGGCCCAGTAAATCTGTCCTGAAGACCAGAAACAGGGTGAGCTGGGCCTGGGGCAGTGGCCAAACCCTCCTTGGCCAGCAGCCCCTGAGCCTCACCCCGGAAGTGGGCAGCCAGTGCCAGCAGCAGCCCCACAGCCTGGCTGTTGGTAGAGTCGGAGCCACAGGGCACAGTGAACACGAGGGACTCAGTGCTAGCAGCACGTGGGGCCCGCAGGATGCCGTACACGTTGGTGCCTGACACCATCTGCACGTAGTATTGGTGGGGGTGAGCCTCAGCGTAACCCTATGACACAGGACAGAAGCCCCCCAACACCCACCCCCGTTTTCCTGGCCCTACAACGCCCACCAGGGATTTCCCTCGCCCCAGATCATCCCTCCCATCGAGCTTCCTGGCCCCACAACACCCTCCAACATGATTCCAAGCCCAGACCACCCCTCCAAGGTTCTTTTTGGCCCCAAGCACAACCGCCCCCCTTTCCAATACATAGCGTTCATGTGTTTCATCTGGGAAGGGCAGTTTCCGGGAGAAACTCTGCGTGTAGACCTCCAGCCCGACTGACCGCATCGTCCGCTCCAGCCAGGCCACTGGCAGAGCCCTGGAGACAAAAAGAGCTTCTGAGCAGAGCTCCCTGGCCTTGGCCACCACTACTTCCCCCATACCCACTGCTTTGCCGCTCACCCCGACTTCCTGCGGTGGGCAGAGAAGTCCCGAGCAAAGCTCCGGGCGCGGTCTCCGCCCACAAACTGCTCCTCCACCATAGTGGAGCCCATGGCGTTCTCCGACATGTAAGTGCGCTGGGTCAGCGGCGGGAAAGCCAGCGCCAAGAACCAGGCGATGCCCGCCACGTAGCTCAGCACGCTGTGAGAGAGAGGACGGAGGGGGCCACCGGAGCATTAGAGGGACGAGGGACGCCGGCCCGTGGCCTCCACCTCTGCACCAGGGATCGAATGGAGGAGTCTGAGGGACTTAAACCCAGAGTCCGAGCATCGGGATGCCGGACGGAGGAGCTGAGCCCCAGGCCTGGCACCCTGAGTGATGCAGGCGGTGGGAGGAGGCGGGCGCGGGCAGCCAGAGAGGCCCCGGCCCTGTGAGTGTGGCCCGCGCGCGACCAGTGGCAGCTCGAGCCCAAGACCCTCGGGGTCCCGCCTCACCAGAGCGGCGCGTTGAGGCGCAGCACGAGGCGGGCTAGCGCGCGCCGGCGCACCGGGTCCGACAGGAGGCCCATGGCGGAGCGAGGCGGCCCCGGGAGCTCTCTCCCGACACCAGCGAGGGGAGCCGAGCCCGCGCGATACTCCTGCCAGACCCGGGAACCTGTACCTGCCCGCACTTCCGGTCCCAGGGACCCTCGCGCCGGTGCGCATGCCTAGGACAGAGGTCGCGCCCCGCCTCCGTCCCACCAGCACGCATGCCCAGAGCAGCGGCCGGCCCCAGAGCGGCGAGCGTGAGCCGCGCATGGGGGCGGTGCTGATGCGTCGGCCGGCCGGGGACTGGGAATCAGGTTTCGGAGTCTGCTGGAAGCACCTCTGGGATGGTCGGACCGGCCATGCACGGCGCCCTCCAGAGAGGGGCAGGCAGGTGGCCTCACAGACAGAGGAGAGCAATGAAGATGCCCTACCGCGGACCAGGCCGCTCGGGGACAGCCAAAAAGCACCAGCTGCAAGGCTGGCAGGAGAATCAGAGGTGATGAGCAGCAGGGCAGTGGGTGGAAGGCCAGAGGTGGTGGTCAGAATGTGGATGCCAAGCAAGACTGAATGACTGGAGCTGGTGCGAAGTAAGGGACCTTCATTGAGAGGCTTAGAACCGTTCCTACAGATGTCAGGCACCAAAAATAACAATGGGTATCCAAGTGGAATCACAGTGTCAGCCCACCACTGAGGTGATCAAGATCAGAGGACTGCAGGGAAGAAGATGCTGCTAGTACTACTGGCCAAAATGGTCATCAGTGGAGCTGGGGTGTGTGCAGTAGAAAGGGGGGAGCATACCACCCCTGTCCAGGCCCAGGAGGTCCCTGGCACATTAGGGGAGAAGTAGTCCCTAGGTTGGGCTGCAGGGGGTGGTAGTCAGAGCTCTGGCAGGTCTGGGAGCAGGAGGTGGATGAAGGAAGAGGGTGCAGTGGCAGGGCAGAGGGGTCAGGGTCAGAGGTGAGGAAAAACTCCAGGTGAGAAAAGGTGTCTGTTATGTCTTTAGAGCCCAAGGTAAGTGGCAGAAAGGCCCAAGGGGCTCCAAGACACAATGCATACGATGTGGGACATGGCCCCCCACATCTCTATGGGGGGTACCCACAGCCAGCTGAGTTCACCCTCAGCCCTTGTGCTCAGGACCCTGGATGTGCTGGGGTGAGCATAACAGACTCCTTAGTCTGATGCCCTTGTTCAGTTTGCCAAACCCCACCTCACTGCTCAGTAGCCTTGAGCCCTTCCTGGCACATGCTGATCTTTCCACCCAGGGACTCCCTTACTCCAAACCCCTACTCCACCTTCCTCTTCAGGGTTTGAATCCTGAGGCTACAAAGAGGCATATAGTTCACGTAGTGGATGGGTGGGGGGACCGGCCCTGGTCACCCTCAGGAGCCAGCACCAGGCCAGGCTCTGCAGGGTTCTGGACTGTTCTGGAAGTGCTGGAGGGAGAACAAAGCACAGTGAGGGATGTATAAGCATTAGAACAGGGCTTTATTCTGGAGATGGGTGGCTGGGTACTCAGTCCCCCAGCAAGATAGAGGCTTCACGCACATGCTGCCGGACCACACAGTCCAACAGGGTGTGCACATCTCGGGCAGCCTGGGAAGCGGCCTCTAGCACCTGCTCTAGGTGGTCCTCATGCAGCCGGGCATCCATCTCAAGCAATGCAATCTGGCCTGCAGCTGGCAGCAGGGCCAGGGCCAGCTGAGGGCCACCAGCTGCTTCTTCCACATGGCTGAGGTCCGCCAAGGCTGTGCCATCCACAAAGCCAGCTGAGCACGCACACACAAAGTCTCTCATGGGTATCCCAGCATCCAGCACTGCCAGTGTGGCTGCATTCACACAAGCTGCATAGGTTCCACCATCTGCCTGCAGCACCTGCAGGGAACCCCCAGGGGTATCAGTCCATCAGACTGCCACTGATCCTTCTTCCATTACACCCTTCCCTACCCGGACTGAGGGCTACAGCCAGCTCACCTGCACATAGATGTCTATCTGGGAGCGTGGGTGCAGCTGTGTGAGGATGGCTGCCTCAAAGGTCTGGCGTAGTTGCAGGCCCATCTCACAGGATTTACGGTCCCCGTGTGGCCGTCGCTTGCGCTCACCTGTGCTAAAGGTTGCTGAACTATACTGACAATTCACCAGGGCCCGGTCAGGCAGGGCTCGAGCGCGGGAGCCCCGGATCTGGAGGAAGAAGGACATGTAAGCCAGGCACACTGCTCCCAGCTCATACTCCCCAGTCCTCTGCGGCTCAGCCTCCCTTTCTCCTCTCCCTCCACTTCTAATGTCTCAGCAACCCTCCAAAACATAATCAAGGGAGGGCCACTTGCCAACCATCTCTGGTATGCAGTCTTTTAACTGGCTTCCTTGTGCTCATCCTTGCTCCATTCTCTCCCAACCCATGTTTGCAAATGTCATGTCTGATTCTGTCTCACCTACACACAAATATCTTACTTACTTTACAAAGGCTTCCCATTACGTGTGAAATAAAATCTCAGATCCTTCCCCTGATCTACAATGCACTGAGTCCTCACCTCCCTGGAAACCCTCAATGCTATTGGGAATTCTCCCCCCACTCCCTACCAGTGCCATGCTTGTTTTCACACCTGTGGCATTCACCCTCCTGGATCTCTCAGCCTAGAAAGCAAAGTTCCCACGCTTATGCGCTAAGCAAACATTTTTTCAATGTCTTTGCTAGCCAGGCAATGTTACCGCGCTGGAAACACAGCAGTAAAACCAGACGGTTAGTACCAGTCCTCAGGGAGTTTATGTTCCAGTGGGGGAAACAAAGGTGGAAGGAATTAAGCAAAATTGACGTTTGAGGTCTGGGTAGGTGCAGAAAGGCAAGGAAATGTTTATTGTTGAAAGGGGATCTGCCACGTGGATAAGGTGGACTGGTGAGGCGTCATACGGCGTTTAATGTCGAAGTAGAGAGCTGAGAGGAGAGGAAGCGAGTGGGAGAGTGGCTGGCATGGCGAGGAGCCGCAAAGAGGAAGGCAGGCGCAGGGACAGGGACCGATGAAAAAGGGACCACCGCGCGGTACACTGTAAGGATTGTGGCGTTAACTCCGAGTCAGATGCGGCACTGAGCAACTGCTGCGTGAACGGAGGCGCACCGACCGTCGCCTCCCACGCCTCCGAGCCTCAGGCAGCCCGGCAGCCCCGCGGCGGCCGCAGTTCCCGCCGCAGCGCGATTCCTCCTCCCCGCCCCGCACGTTGCCCGGCTCGCGCACGACCACTCGCCTCGTGCGGCCCGTAGACCACCGCCAGCGCCTTGGTGTTGCCCTGCTCGATGTACGCCGAGCCGTCAGCCTGCGCGAACACGCCCATGCGCGCCTGGATCTTGCGCAGCTCCCCAGCACGCCGCCCGTCTACCCGGTAGCCCTGGTCCGACAAGAGCTCCAGCCCCGCCATGCCGCTCGTCGGCCAGTCCCTCTCTCTGCCCCTACAGAGAACTACAGCTACCGGCGGCCCGGGGATCGCAACTTCCGTCTGTTCGCCATTAGCACTTCCGGTCCCGGGGAGATGCGACTTCCCGCGGTCAGTCTGCACTTCCGATCCCGGGGAGGGAATGCCAACCGAAGGCGTCATTCGTGGCCTTGGAAGCCTGCTCGCCTTTGCTTCCCTTTGAGCCCCCTGGAGTGTGCTCCAGGGTCGCCGCGACGCAGTGGGTGCTGGAGGGAAGCGCAGGCCTCTGTCTCCATTCTTTCGCGGCCATAAATGCATTCGTTCTCCCAGCAGGGACGCATTCTCTGTTGTTTTCTTACTGTTTAGTTTTTACAGTTGTCCTTTCAAAAAATATCTTGTGTGAAATAAAAACGGGACAAAACAAAAAAAAAGGTAAAAATCTAATAGGAATAAATTTATTAACGAATTTTAAAAACAAAAAAAACAGACACGGTTTATGTTATACATACCATATTCTTTGTAGGGCAGTTTTAACTTTCCTCGTTCTCTTGGTTCTGTCTGCACCTCTCTACCCATCAACCTTAAACTAATAAATATTTTTTTTCCATACTCACCTGATTATGTACAAATTATATGAAAACACATGCAATTGTACACGTACAGCTATCCAGAGGCTTTTGGAATTCTGAGAGTCTTGTTCTGTTGGAGACAGGGCCTCACTCTGTCGCCCAGGCTAGACTGCAGTGGTGTCATCATAGCTCACTGAAGCCTCAAACTCCTGGGTTCAAGTGATCCTGCCTCAGCCTCCTGAGTACCTGGGACTACAGGTACAAGCCACCACACCTGGCTAATTTTTCTATTTTTAGTAGAGACGGGTCTTGCTCTTGCTGAGGCTGGTCTCCGACTCCTGACTTCAAGCAGTCCTCCCGCCTTGGCCTCCCTAAGTGCTGGGATTTACAGGCATGACCCACCGTGACTGGCCTGGTTGTTGTTGTTTTTTAAATGGTATCATTTCATACATACTTATTTGTGTTTTTTTACTTTAAAAATACCTTATGAAATTCCTCCAAATAATCCTTTGGAGCTCTCATTTTTTGCTGGCTGCTTGATAGCCATGAGGTGGTTGTATCAGGATGTGTTTCCACCACTGCCCCACAGTGGACAGTTGGTGTGTGTCCATGGGCTTATACTTGGGTGATGGAACCCCAGGAGTACGGTTTCTGGTTTCTGGGTGTAGGCTATAATAACGTGAGTTTCTTTTTCCTTCCTCACCAAAAATAACTTATGGTTTTAAAAATAAACTTTGGCAGCCTGCACTGTTACTGACATTGTGTTGTTACCCTTATATTTTCTGGCCCTCATGTATTCCAGCCTGTCATGTCTATCCAGTCCAATGGAAAAGTGAAGGAGACTTTCCTCCTCAGGCACCTTCTGTCTCCATGGACCTACTTCCCAGTGGTCAGTGTCACCAACAGGAAGTTCATTTCACTGCTACCAGGTTCCATAATTGAGCCCTTTCCGAGCATTTAGGAAGTGACGTTCCCTGCTCCAAGTTTGAAAGTGGAAGGATGACTCCAGTGGGCTGCAACACTAACCAAGAGGAGAGGAGGCAATCAAGAGGAGAGGAGGCAATAAGGACTCCTTGGGTGGTGACCAGGCCCATGTCCCAGCATGGCCCACACCTAGCACCTCTCAGGTCCTCTCGTACCTTCCCTAATTACATCAAGTCCCACACTGCAATCAAATGGGCCTCTTTTTTCCCTCTGAGAATGCAGATTCCATCACCCTTTCCAGAAAGAGGCTGTGTGTCTGTTTATCTCTTGCCATGTAAGTGGCTTCAAATAACAAAAATTATTCTAAGCTGGGCGGAGTGGCTCACGCCTGTAATCCTAGCACTCTGGGAGGTCGAGGCAAGTGGATAGCTCAAGGTGAGGAGTTCGAAACCAGCCTGAGCAACAGCGAGACCCCGGTCTCTACTAAAAATAGGAAGAAATTAATTGGCCAACTAAAAATATATAGAAAAAATTAGCCGGGCATGGTGGCATATGCCTGTAGTCCCAGCTACTCGGGAGGCTGAGGCAGAAGGATTGCTTGAGCCGAAGAGTTTGAGGTTTCTGTGAGCTAGGCTGACGCCACCACACTCACTCTAGCCCAGGCAACAGATTGAGACTCTGTCTCAAAGAAAAAAAAATTATTCTATTATTATCTCTTGGCAATTCTAGGAGTTTCCTAGGCCCAGCCAGACAGTTTGCACTTAGGATCTTTCCTGCAGTTGCTGCCAGATGGTGGCCATGGCTGGCACCACCTTGAAAGCTTCTCCCTCATGTCTTTGGTGGCTGATGCTGACTCTCGGCAGGACCTCAGTTAGGATTGTCGGGCAGCACACCTACACATGGCTTCTCCTCACAGCCAGGGCTTCCTCACCGTATGGTGGCTGGGTTCCAAGGGCAGCCTCCTGAGACAACAAGAGGGACAACACAACATATGCATGGCACTTTCATGACCTAGCCTCAGAAGTCATATAGTTAATCCTGCCAGACTCTGTGGGTCAAGAGTGAGACCCTATCTCTACTAAAAATAGAAAGAAATTAGCTGGACAACTAAAAATATATAGAAAAAATTAGCTGGGCATGGTGGCGCATGCCTGTAGTCCCAGCTACTTGGGAGGCTGAGGCAGAAGGATTGCTTGAGCCCAGGAGCTTGAGGTTGACGTCACAGCACTTTAGCCCACGCAACAGAGTGAGACTCTGTCTTGAAAAAAAAAAAAAATTCACTGTCTGTGGAAAGTGTCTGTGGAAATATATATATATATATATATATTTTTTTTTTCTTTTAGTTGGCTGATTAATTTGTTTCTATTTTTAGTAGAGATGGGGTCTCACTGTTGCTAAGGCTGGTTTCGAACTCCTGACCTTGAGTGATCCTCCCGCCTCGGCCTCCCAGAGTGCTAGGATTACAGG
>CAUYMX010120655.1:0-10366 GCA_963573855.1 Lepilemur septentrionalis
AATAGAAAGAAATTAATTGGCCAACTAAAAATATATAGAAAAAATTAGCCGGGCATGGTGGCGCATGCCTGTAGTCCCAGCTATTCGGGAGGCTGAGGCAGGAGTATTGCTTGAGCCCAGGAGTTTGAGGTTGCTGTGAGCCAGGCTAATGCCATGGCACTCTAGCCCGGGCAACAGAGTGAGACTCTGTCTCAAAAAAAAAAAAAAAAAAAAAAAGATTAGAATAATGAATCCATCACCCCGTTTCAACACTTAGCAGTCCTGTTTGATCTGTGTTTCCACCTACTCCTTTCCATTTATTTTGACACAAATTCCAGACATCATTTATCTGAACTATTTTGGTATGTACAAGGAACCTTTAAAGAATGTTAATTTTATTTATTTATTTTTAAATAGGTAATTCATTCATATGAGTCAAAAGTATTGGGTGACCTCTGCCCCTACTTCCCCAGTTCTTTTTCCTCAGAGGCTTCCTGTGATAAAAAAATCCTTATCTATTTGAAGAATCAGTTGGTTTCCTCTTACCTGGTTGTTCACGACCTTTCCTTTCTTCTGCATATTAGAAGAAGATGAAAAACCACCCAAGGAGGCTATCACAATCTCCAAAGAAGTTTTTTTAATTTGGAAAAACCCTTTTCTGTTCTTTCAGATGATTGAACCCCCTGGAGAATGTTTCTCTCCCACTCCCATCACCTCCTGAATTTATCTGATCTACAAGTTCAAATTTTTCTATACTGTACTCTTTTAACATGGGGGCCCATCTTTGTGCTTCAGAGATCATTTCTAGGCAGATAAGTCCTCATTGGTTGCCCGTAATAGCAAAATAAAGCCTTGTGAAAAACTTCTTACCTTGCCCTTCACTGATATTTTCAAATTCCTTAGGCTCATACTCACTCCCTTCCATCCCAGACTGTTTTGTTGTCTCTGCTTCACATTCGAATGCTGTGCCTTGATTTGAAGCCTAGTAACTGGGCAGGCCCAGACACTTCCGTCCTGTTTCTTAGGACTTTTTCCCTGTCCTAAACCAGCCAGAGAAAGATGGGCTGGATAAGCATTGAGATGGCAGGATTAAGAGCCAGGACTAAAAACACTCTGGGCCTATTGGATTCCTACTTTGCTTCCTCCTCCCAGTGCACATATGTACCACACATGTGTACACACACTCACCTTCTGTGAAGGGACCTGGATGGCTGCTGTCAACTGTTACACTTTCAGCCAGAGGAACTCTGCTGTAGGTAGTTCATAAGCACTGCAAATCGACGTTCTCCTTTCCTTGCTGGTGGCACTGGCTCTGGTTGCCTTACTTTTGATTAACTTTCTTGGCTTTGAAAACACAATATGGAGGGCTTTTATCAAAGGTGTGATATTTTAGTTGAAATTTTGATGTAGCTGCCATTAATTAACTATGAGTACTCTGGACACTCACTCTTCCCACTAGGCTTCTGAGTACCCACCTAGCTTCTGAGGATTAGGTATAGGGGAATATGGAAGGCTGTATACTGCTAAGGCTACCTGGTATGGTGTGCACATATATTTAAACTAACATTGGTGTTTATCCCTATAGCAGGGCTAAAGTTTTATTTCTTCCACTTCCTGCTAGTCCTTCCTAGTATGAAGTGCATGTGAGATGGAATTTTTGTTAGGAAGATCAACCATTTTCTTGAAAGTAGGTTGGAATACAAATTTTTGATCATAAAAACTCATGTTTGTTTATAGGTCAAATTGGTTTATTTTCCTTTCTGGCAAATGTTCATTTTGCATGTACATTTCAGTGAGTCAAACAAAATAGAGATGTATAAAGGGAAAGTTTATCATTTTATCTTTCTCAACCACTATCTCCTGATGTATTTTTTTTTTGAGACAGAGTCTTGCTCTGTTGCCTGTGCTAGAGTGCCATGGTATCAGCCTAGCTCACAGCAACCTCAAACTTCTGGGCTCAAGCAATCCTCCTGCCTCAGCCGCCCAAGTAGCTGGGACTGTAGGTGTGTACCACCACACCCGGCTAATTTTTTTTCTATTTTTAGTTGCTTATCTAATTTATTTTTATTTTTAGTAGAGACGGGGGTCTCACTCTTGCTCAGGCTGGTCTTGAACTCCTGACCTCCAGCAAATCCTCCTGCTTCAGCCTCCCAGAGTGCTAGGATTACAGGCATGAGCCACCACACCTGGCCTATCTCCTGATGTTATTAACAGCTGGATGTGTATCTTTCCACACTCATACAATATATATAAACATATAATTATAGGTTTCTTTGGCTTTAAAGTAATCTTTGTATTCTGAAAAATTGTTTCTCTCAATCAATGTATCATGGACTCTTCTCCCTCCAGGTCATGATAAGTAATATAATACAGTAACTACATAATGTGACATAATATCAATGTTCTGCACTTTATTCAAGTGCTTACCTATTGCTGGACGTTTGGGGTTTTTCCTCTGTGTGTGTCTGTGTGTTTACCATTATAGGCAATGCTGTCGTAAATGGTCTACCTGCACCCTTATAGACTTGTGCATTTATTCCTTTATTTCCTTGGAAAGGTGAGCACCTTTGGTCCTAAAGGTGGTCCTTTGCTTGTAGGTCAACGTGCGAAATGGAATGAGCTTGCATGATTGCCTTATGAAAGCACTCAAGGTGAGGGGCCTGCAACCAGAGTGCTGTGCAGTGTTCAGACTTCTCCACGAACACAAAGGGTAAGAAGTCAGAAGTCAGTTACTCCTCCTTCAGATTAGTAAGGTTCTCCTAGCTTCAAATAATAACTGTTTCCATTTTTTTTAACAAGTACTAGATTCCTATAGAATATTGTATGTGTGTATACCCTTGTTTATGAAGAGACAAATTAGAAAAATAGGGTGCTAAAAATTTGAAATTATTGCTTGTACATTGTCTTGAAAAAAATACATGTTAGGTGTTGACAGTGTTTCTATGGATGGAAACAGTAATGTTAGGAACTATTTCTTGAAACAAAGATTTTTCTTTGTGTTTGCTATAATGTATTACATAGAGTGGGTACTCAGAAAGTGTTTGCATTATTATTTATAGTTACAGGATGCTATCCTCAGAAGATTGACTCTTGTCATTCACCCATTCATTTTTATTCAGTTTGGTGGGCACTGAATCTCTGTTGTTTGATAGACACAGGGCCAAAAGAAGCAGGAGAATTTCGGCTTCAGGGAAGACTTACAGTTTATCCTGTATCTAATGGAGGTGGTAAGATAGAAGCATTCACTCAAAGACTAGGAGTAATATCCCATAGCAGCAGAGCTGTTCATAATTATCCATTATCCATTATTTTCCCCCTAAAATATGGGGAAACCTTTTAGGAGGTTCTTTTAACTTTACCCTCTTGGAAAGTGGCACTTTTGTCATTGATCTTTAGCTTACATCTTTCATGTTTCAAGGAGTTCCTCAGTTTGCGAGAATACTCCAGGGAATGAATCTACTCCAGGGGGTGATCTTAATTTCTCTCAGTTTAGGAGGTAGTTTGTTGAAGTGCAAATCCTTGAAGCGCATGTCAGCTCTAGCTGGTTGTAGCCTTACGTTGGTCCCCCAGCCAATCCATAGTGCTCCTAAGGATTAGAGAGATTCTGAGACAGTGTGGGCTTAATCCACTCACCTTCAAAGTTGTACTGGTTTGGAGGTACCCTGGGTTCTCTCTAGGACAGACAGGCACCTGCAGATTGATCAGAAAATAGCACTTCCCTCATTTTCTTCACTGGAGTAAGCAGGACTTTGAAGTCATATGGAATTTCCCAGACCTTGTATTGGGGACTTATATTAAGGAGTGTATTATTTACTATTAGATAACCAGAAAAATGGCTTGAATAGGCTTCTGCTAGGTGATGAGAGAGGTTTGAATGGAGTTATATATGTTGTTCTCACTTTACCTGAGAATAATCTTCCTTCAAGAATAGGCCAGATTAATTGGACAAGACATGAGAAAGGAGTTGGGGATTTCTTTTTTGTTATATGTATTTAATTTTTTGTCTTGTTTATTACTCTAGGCACAGAAAGAGTGGTTTCAGCGTAAATTTTAAGACAGTTATGTCTCCCATATACTTATGTTTACATACCCTGCAACTCTACAAATTTGAGTGTATTACTAATAGAAAAGTATGTTTCATTTGTGGTTCCTTTATATATTTTCTAGATTGAAGTAGGCTATTGAAGACCAAATTTTGGTAATGTGGCAATATTTATAACCCGTTTCACAGGATTTTAGAGTTTTTATAGGATTTTAATGTCACAAAGTACGATTTTGTATATATTTACTTTATCATGAGATTGTTACATATCATTGTTTAAAGGAAACTTTAAGAGCATAGGCTTTGGAGTACAACAGACCTTGATTCCAGCCTAGGCCCTTAAACTCACCATGTGGCCTTGAGTAAGTGACCTTCCTAGAGGTCAAATTTTCTCATTTAAGATGATGATATTAATAATACCTACTTCGTAGTTTTATGTGAATAAAATAACTTAATATTGTATGGATTAGATTAGTGTTTATATAGCATAGAATAAATGGTAGCTGTTATTTACATTGAACTCTTACCTTGTTTAAACATTTTCCTTTCATATTATGTTTTTAAAAAAAATGCTTTTTAGTAAAAAAGCACGTTTAGATTGGAATACCGATGCTGCCTCTTTGATTGGAGAAGAACTTCAAGTAGATTTCCTGGATCATGTTCCCCTCACAACACACAACTTTGTAAGTTGTAGATCTCCTCTCTTTGTTGTATGTTGAGTGCTTTGCCTGGCATAATAGGAATTTCCCAGAGGTAATAAGCATATATATTGTTTGATTGTTTAAAACTCAAGTTATGCCATTATATACATAAGGCAATTTAGATTTCATTAGTCAGATATATACTTTGTGAATCTTACAAATGCTAGAAGTATGATTCTTCATTTTGTGAAAAACTCTCTGGCGGTGGGGGGGCAAGGAAGAAATTACTGTGTCTTTTCTTATCCTTAATTTGTTCAGCATAATTTATACCTTTGTTCTTAAAGGCTCGGAAGACGTTCCTGAAGCTTGCCTTCTGTGACATCTGTCAGAAGTTCCTGCTAAATGGATTTCGATGTCAAACTTGTGGCTACAAATTTCATGAGCACTGTAGCACCAAAGTACCTACTATGTGTGTGGACTGGAGTAATATCAGACAACTCTTGTACGGCATTTCTTTTTCTTTTTTTCCAAAGAATGTACAGATAGGGAGTATAAATACTTTTAAGGGTGCTTATTGTACATTTTGACAAATTTGGGCTCTAGACTTGTTAAATGAATTGTTGTGATCTAGAAACCATCTACTTTCGAAACGTAATAGTTCTGAAACTAGGTTTAGTGTGGCATTGTAACTCTAAAATGAATATGTAACACCTGTTATCTATAAAATAGAGATTGACATTGTGTTTCAGTAAAGAAAAGAACAAAAGAATATGAAAACAAAAAGAATTTTGGCTTTTCTCTCAACAGTATCATCTAGGTTGCTAGTGGACACTACTCTGTATTTTGTTGAATAGGCTGAACAAGCGATTGACATTGAAAAGGAGTAGAAAGCATAGTTGATGCTATTTTCTTCACCTCCAAGTGGAAAAAACTTTATTGTTTCCATTAGCAGACAAGTCAGTTACCAAAATATATTTCATATAGACAAAACATTTCATTATTTTACTAAATAATTTAAAGTTTAAAAGTGCACGTTCCAAACGGCCTTTTAAACACTGTTAACAGGGATATAAAAAGTTGAAGTTTTATCCTTTTTTAAGGATACTAGAAAAACCAAGGGAATGTTATCATTAAACCATGGTGGGAGCAAAAAACTGAAGTTTTTTGCTTTCATCATTAGTCACATGTTGATTTTCAGGTGAGTTTGAGTAGCATAAATGGCACAAGCTTTGAAGTTCAACAGATGTGTCAAAATCTAAGTATTGTCATTAGCTGTAACCACCTCTGAACCTCAGTTCCTGCATCTGAAAAAGGGGGTATTACCCTCCTTACATTGTTTTTGTGAAGTTGAGCTAACATGAAATAAGCACAAGTGCCCAGTTCATGGAAGGAAGGTGCCTAATTAATCCCTCTTCCTCTTATTTCTGAGTTTTGGTGCTGAATATGATTTATTCTTCTTATTTTAGTCTTTTCACCTAGGTGTTTCTAAAACAGAATGTTTCCCAAAAAGCTCTATATGATATAGGTTATAAAATGCTTTAAAAACATCATTTTGATATAGCTAGACATTGGAACAGTATTTCCTAGAAATGCACACTGAAGTTTGTGTGTTCATTGGCAGCTCAATATTATTCACATTCTGTAACCATTCAAACCTAGTCATTTGGAGTGGTGGTCTCTTTACTTCTAGGTAGCCTAAAGCAGTCAAGGGAAATATGATTGGGAAAAGTTCAGTTTGAGTAGCTGTAAGTTTGCAAGGCAAGGCAGGCTGATTTCTTTCCACAGTAAAATAACTGCAAATCTGTAAACTAGTCTTCCCTGCTTTTATTTAGATTGTTTCCGAATTCCACTATTGGTGACAGTGGGGTCCCAGCACTGCCTTCTTTGACAATGCGTCGTATGCGAGAGTCTGTTTCCCGGATACCTATTAGGTAATTTTTACCTAATAGCTTTTCTTTTGGAAAGTTACATCGGGGTGGATGGGGTTGGAAGGCCAAATACAAAAGACAGGAGTTCTTTGCATTCCCTCCCCTCTCTCTGTGTAAACACCTTATTGCCTCTGTGGAATTTGATGCTCATATTACAGTAAATGTACAAGTTTCTCTTTGTGGTCCTGTAGTTTTTAGATTCTGGAAAGTGACTTTGACTACATACAGTTCCTTCTATTATCAAAGCACATCCGTTAATATCATTTCATTTTAAAGAGCTAGAGATTCTGCTTTCCTCAATATGTAGTGAGTTGAGCCTCAATAGAAAGGGTCCCCAAACTGAATACAGTGATTCAGTAAAATTAAAACTCTCAACTTTGAAATGTTCATTATGGCTTTGCATTGCTAAAACCATGGTATTTAATAGACTGTTGTCTTTTAAAAATCTAATTAGATTTTTGATATAAATATCTTTTCTAATATGTCTGAGTTTGCACATAATTTGTCTTCACTCTGTTTTCTAGCTTTAAAATCAGTTTTGTTTGATTCACGTCTTGCTCAGTGTTACACATGAATTTGGAACCAAAGTAAAATCTACATTTATGTCCAAATTATCTTGCTTTAATGTATATATAATCAGATAGTATTTAATGGCCTGTATAAAACCACCATAGCCCATATAAAGCTGCCATGTGGTGGGTGGCTTATGCCTGTAGTCCTACCACTTTTGGAGGCTGAAGCAGGAGAATCGCTTGAGACCAGGAGTTTGAGACCAACCTAGGCAACATAAGGAGACCTTGTCTCAAAAGAAAAAAAAAGAAAAGAAAAGGATAGAATAGATTAGCCAGGCATGGTGGTGCACGCCTGTAGTCCTAGCAACTTGGGAGGCTGAGATAGAAAGATCACTTGAGCCCAGGAGTTCAAAGCTTCAGTGATCTATGATTGTACCACTGTACTCCAGCCTGGGTAACAGAGCAAAACTCTCTTAAAAAAAAAAAGAAACGTGGAAAGTACCATGGAAATTGTTAAAGGCAGCATATCTAGAAGAATGAATTTGTACTGAAAGGATATTTAGATATATATTTGTGTATGGTTTTTATTTATTTGAAAAGTAAGTATGCCCCCAAATTGTACTTGCCTCTAACTAGGTCTCTGAAGCCATAAGCAGAGAATTATGTGGGAAAGCAATTTTTCAAGTCAAAGGAAAAATTTCCCTTGGAAAAACTAGCCTTTATCCCTTGAATTCATGTGTGGGTGTTACCTGAATTGAACAAAGCTCAAACAACTCTTTAGAGCAAATAACGAAAATATTATACTTCTAATGCATGTTCCTAGTTTGGTTGGTGTGAGAGTGGCTGGAAGAGGCCAGTGATTAGTTTCACAATTAGATATTGCATTCTAAAAACTGAATTCCCAATTATTTTATGTGCTTGTTGTAGGGGAGAAGATGCACAGTGGGTAAAATCCTGGCCATTTTGTAGACGTGCTCAGCAGGTCTAACTGTGTGTTTAAAATCTGCCTTAAAGTTCTCTAGTTTAGTCTCTAAATTAAGCTGGGCAAGTTCTAGCTAGCTTTGTAGGTGATGATTTGGTTGGCAAATGTTAATCTGTTCTTTCCCAGAAATGCTATAAAATTTGGAGTAATCTGTAGAGGCGATTTATTAAAAAGAAGAAAATTTATAATGTATTAGTCTCCTTTTCATTGAACTTCAAGTACATATATTATTTCCTTTTCAAAAATTTGCATGCTAAAGCACCTAGGCAGAAAAGAATTTTCAGATGGCACATATTTGAAAGAATAAAACATTTTGTCAAGTTATATAGGTAGAGTTTGCCCATATGCATCTTTTTGTTTTGTTTTTGTTTTTTGAGACAGGGTCTTGCTCTGTTGCCTAGGCTAAAGTGCAGTGGTATGATCAAAACTCACTGCAGCCTCACACTCCTGGGCTCAAGCGATGCTCCTGCCTCAGCCTCCTGAGTAGGTGAGACTACAGGAATGTAACACTATGCCGTGTTAATTTTTAAATTTTTTGTAGAGACAAGGTCTCCCTAAGTTGCCCAGGCTGGTCTTGACCTCCTGGCTTTAGGCAATTCTCCCGCCTCAGGCTCCCAAAGTGCTATGATTACAGGCATGAGCCACCGTGCCCAGCCACCCTCAGCATTTAATGAAGTAGGTAGTTAAAAGACTACCAGTGGGAGGCTGAGCGCCAATCATGGAATTTTCTTTCTCCTCCTCGCCTAGTTCCCAGCACCGATATTCCACACCTCACGCCTTCACGTTCAACACCTCCAACCCCTCCTCTGAAGGTTCCCTCTCCCAGAGGCAGAGGTCGACGTCCACACCTAATGTCCACATGGTCAGCACCACCCTTCCTGTGGACAGCAGGATGATTGAGGTAATAGGGCCCTTTGGGGGTGGTGATGAGTATCAGTCAGTTAATGTGGATGGGGTTGATTGTTATGTCAGAGAGTTTTGAGTTTCAAACCTGATGAGGAATGTTCCAGCACTTTCTCAGTTCCCTAGACTTTTAAAATTTCTTTTTTATCCATACCATCTTTATTCAGACTGGCTGAATAATCCAGTTAGTATCATTCGTGTAGAGAATTAAAACTTCCTGAAGAAATGTTACCATTTAAACTCATTCTTTCCATGTCAGATGTGAATAGGATTTCAATGAGCTAGTGCATAAGGTACATAAAGATTAGTTTCATTTTGGTGTGGGAAAGAAAATAATAGTGATGGAGAACTACAAACTCTGTAGAAGTCTTCTAAGTGATTTTATTTAGAAATAAGAGGGTGGAGTCCTAGGATTTTAATAAGCAGATATTTAGGGAGATATGAAAGTGCCCAAACCTAGTGTTTTCAAACTGCTTTTTCTTTTCTTGTCTTTTTGGTATTTTCTGTTTGTTTGGTTTACTCTCTACTTCATCTTTAATAACAACTGAAGACACTTAAAATACTTCCTTTGTTCTTTATTCTTCTTTATTTCTCATTGCTTTGGACTAGAATAACAGCCTGAATGCTTCTCCCAGGGCGTGGTCCAGACGATTTTGTTTGAGGGGAAGAGTAGGTATTTTTCTTCATGCCTTTGCTTTCTTGTAATTAACAGGATTACTAAGACTGCCAGACAGTAGACTGTCAAAAATGAAACAATTGCTAAGTTAAATTTGTATTTCTTATTAGACCTGTTTCCATGTTTTCTTTTGGTAGTAGAGTATATAAGAGTAAAAAAGTATGATATGTAGTTATCACTGATAGGTGAAGTAAATTTATCAAGTTAGGCCAGATATGGTGGTGTGCACCTGTATTCTATCTGCTTAGTTAGGCAGGAGGATCAATTGAACCCAGGAGTCTCAGTGAGCTAGAATCATGCCACTACATTCCAGCCTAGATAACATAGTGAGATCCCATCTCTTAACAAAAAAGTTTTTTTTTTTTTTTTTTTTAATCAAGTTGAATTTTGAGGCCAAGGGCATTAAGATTAAAATTAAAAGAAAAAATCAGTTCCAGGCCAGGTGAAGTGGCCCACATCTGCAATCCTAGCACTCTAGGAGGCTGAGGCTGGAGGATTGCTTCAGGTCAGGAGTTTGGGACCAGCCTGAGGAACATAGCAGGCCTGTGTCTCTACAAAAATTAGAAAACCTAGCTGGGACTGGTGGCACACACCTGTAGTCCCAGCTACTCAGAAGGCTGAGATAGGAGGATTGATTGAGACCAGGAGTTTGAGGTTGCTGTGCCTATGATGATGCCACTGCACTCTAGCCCAGGTGACTGAG
>CAUYMX010120659.1:0-14586 GCA_963573855.1 Lepilemur septentrionalis
TGGACTACTTTGACAGAGTAGATTTTTGAATGTAACAAGATAAGTCAACTTGAGTGGTAATATATTTTTGGAAATCAGCTCACTACAAATTGTGACTGTAAACATTGTACTGTAAATGCTTTGTAGTTTTCCCCCAATAAAAAAAAAAAAAATACCAGGTATCACTTTGAACTCCTCACTCACTGCACGTGTGCGACTCTGCTCTCTCTTCAGTGGCCTCCACACGTGGTCCCGGGAGTAAAAGAAATAATGAGGTCTAGTCAGACCAGCTGATGCTGCCTTCCTTGTGTCTACGAAAGGCAGCTGTCTCAGTGGTGTGATTTCAAGGGAGCCAGGCAGGGCCATGCCCACAAATCTCTACGCTGCCTCACTGCATCCTAACCCCCTATCGCTACGCACCAGGCTGGTACTGGAAACTCACTTGCGGGGGCAGACAGCGTTGTGATTCTGATGCCTGGCTTCTCAGCATCTGTCCCTTGGCTATGACTCCCTCAGGAAATAGATCTGCCTGGTATAAGTGCAATCCCATCCCATCTCCTGTTTCAGGAAAGAGTGCTGCCCTATTTATGGTCTTTGATATGCAAGAAGTTTGCCGTTGGTTTTTGAGTTCTTCCTTGCTCTTGAGAAGGTCTAGAGAAGCCTTGGAAAATTCTTCCTGTCTCTTAAGAAAGCCTAGGAAGGTCTCTTGCTTTCTCTTCTGGATGTGCATTGGGTAGATATGTAGTCCTGAATGCTCCTGGGAGCCATTCTGCACCCACAAGGGAACCAGAGCTAGCATGACTGGGTGACAGGATGAAGCTGAGTCCTGATGACAGCCTCCCGCCCAGTCCTAGAACTTGCCCCATCTTCAGACTTCCTGTCATGTCCAACAGTAAATCTGTCTGTGGTTGAAGAGGTTTAGATTGAGATTTCTGACCCTTCAGATTAAAACCTTGAGATCTGCAACTTAACTGCTGCAGAGACTTGCAGAGCATTCCTGTCTCAGCTTAGAGGGGACCGTGAGAGCATAGGCATGTGTGTGGAAGGCTGCGGGGAGGGTAGCCTGTCCTTTCCCTTGGCATCTGTGAGTAGACGATAATACGTGTGCATGTGAGTGAGTATGACGACCTTCCTGGGCAGCTAAGTTCACTCTCTTGTTCACTCACTCATGAAACAAGCCTATAGTAAGCCCTCATGATGTGCAACCCATCTCCTAATGTGAAGGGAAGAATGTCAGTGTATGAGTATGCATGTAATCTCTGAGAACTTTTGTGCAAATATGCACACATGTCTGTTTTCTGCTGGAGGATTATTGGACGTGTCTGCAATCTGCTATCTTGGCTGAAGTCAGCATCTCCATAAAGAGGTGTTCTCATCTTCACATCTCCCACCTCTCGTCATTAATTCTGTGCTGAACAGAAAGGCGAAGATTAGTGGGAGGGAAGCTCAAGGCCAAGGCATGTACAAATGACAGGCTCTGGCATTCATGATCTTTGCACCAGGAAGCAAGGCCTTGGACCTTGGAGGGGGTGGTGGCACCAAACACATCCAAACAAGGTTCATCTTCTATAATTGATTTCTTCTGGCAGGTCTGACCTCCTAATGGTGCCCAGACTAGCCTGGCACTGTCATAATTAGTCTCTGGCCCCTGAGACACCAACCACATGCTGGTTTATAGAGACTGGCTGGCTGGGTTTGGAAACTTGTCATAGGCAATTCACAAATCAAACAATTCGCTTTGCAGGACACTTCCATATGCTTTTAACATTACAAATTCTAGGTGTAATTTAATATTTAGATTGTTAATATTATAAGGTGCTAATATGTTAATTAAGAAAAACTAGATGATCATATGTTCTCTATAGATGAAAAAAAGGCTTTGTATTAAATTTTGATTTTATTTCTACTTTTTAAATGTCTTAGTATATTTGAGTTAGATATTTCTCCAAAATGATAAAGAAAATGTTGCTCAAATCAACCATTAGTGTTATATTTAATGACTGATCACTAAAGACACTTCCATCAAAATAAAGGAAAAATGAAGGTAACCTATATTCAACAATATTATTTAACATTGTTCTAGAAATTCTAACCAATGCAGCAAAATAAGAAATCAAAAGAGTAAATACTAGAAATAAAAGAAAAAATGAATTATCTTTATCTGGCAGGATTTTGTCAACTTTTCTTTTGACAGTGATCTCAATGATTAAATCTGAATTCTGAATGAACTAGATACCTACCAATTAATCTGGAAAGATAAATATTATTCTCTGTAATGATCATATGATCTTTTGTATTGCTCCAGGAATGATCTTGACAGATAACTATTGTCTAACAATTGAAGATAACATTTCAAAGCTCAAACCATCATACCCAACAAATGTCCTCCAATACTAAATTGCTTCTAACCAATACTTCAATATAATACCCGTGGGAACAAATTTGCAGATACCATATTTCTTTGATTTTAATATATAATTTTTAAAATTGTAAACATTTGAGAAATTAGGGCATGTCTTACAACCAATGTGTTATTTAATGTTTTAGTGTATCCCTTTTCCTGAATAGCTATTTTTACAGTAATATTAATTTATAGGCATAGAATGGAGGCAACATAGCTCACAATTAGATGTATGATAGGATGTTGTTGTGGTTTCCACAAGGCCAGGTGGATGCTTGGTAACGTCCACAGTGAACATTTTTCAGGTTAAATGCATAGTGGTTCTCTAGGGAAGGGCATATGGGAGCCTCCTTCCACTGTGAGTGCCGTGTATTGTGGTGAGCCACACACAGCCTTTGAGGAGTGTGATGACCCAGCCCCCAGGTTCTCCTTCAGCCCTTCTCAGTGTGGAGTTGGGGTGCTTTGTCTTTTGGATGCTGTGATGAATTAATCTCCATAATTTTCAAAAGGGAACTTTAACCTGATATGCCAAATCAATTATCAAAACATGACTCTCTCCTTAATCTGGAAAAAGTTCACCTCATGTTTTTGTTGAGGAGAAAAACAACCTTGAACTTACTTTTATTCAAAACCTGTCAAGACTTGGTGACGAGAAATAACACCTGTAGATCATTGTCTGAGACACACACAGATATAAATCATCCTCTAGAGCAGTTACATTTAAATGTTTTTTAACCATGGAAATGTTTAAGTATAAAAGTGATTTGGAAAAGAATTTGGAGATACCTCAAAGAGCTAAAAACAAAAATACCATTCGATCCAGCAATAGCATTATTAGGCATCTACTCAAAAGAACATAAGACATTCTATAATAAAGACATCTGCACTTGAATGTTTATGGCAGCACAATTCACTATTACAAGCACATGGAAACAACCCAAGGGCCTGTCAATTCATGAGTGGATTATTAAAATTTGGTATATGTATACAATGGAATATTACTCAATTATAAAAAATGACAGTGAGCTAGCACTGCTTATATTATCCTGGATTGAACTTGAGCCCATTATTCGAAGTGAGGTGACACAAGGTCAGAAAAATGGGCCCCACATGTACTCGCCATCAAATCGGTACTGACTGATTAACAAGATGGTGCTCAAATGGTGGTGGTGTTCACCAGGGATTCGGAGGTTGCGGGGGGGTAGACCCACATCTGAGGGATGTGGTGAGCATTGTGGAGGGGAGGGACATAACTCTAACCCTTGCTAGGGAGAGGCAAAGATATAAAATGTAACCAAAAGGTTTGTACTCTCATATTTTCCTGAAATTAAAAAAAAAAAACTTAAAAAAAGTCATGGATACAGAGCTTTTCTGATCGAAGTGGATGAAGGACTAAGAACCTCACCTACATCTTTTCTTTTTGTCCCTCCCCCTGCCAATTCCCAACACAGTCTAAGAACATGCCAGAGAGCATAGTCTGAATTCTGTTACTATAGAAGTCTTTCTTTTGTAGCTGCATTACTCAAAATCACTATAGAGCTGATTCTCTAGATAATTGATTTTGCTTCCCTGAGCTTTGGTCATAAACCATGAATCTCAATAAAGACATGTTACCACAATGTGTGTGTGTATACAGTCATGCACATACACAAACCAACTAAATGAAACTTGCAATGGTACATGTCATTGTGATGTTGTTAAAGATGACATTGGTTGCTACCATTAAAGAGGATCCTTTTTTAAAAAATTAACCAATACTTACATAACACTATATGCTATTCTAAGAGCTGTGCAAATATTAACTCACTTAAGTCTCATAACAACCCTATGGGATAACTTCTACAAAGATCTACATTTTTTTGGATGAGGAAACTAGGGCCTTCTTAAACAAAGTTCCAGAGTTCCAGTTGAGATTCAGGAGGTAGGGAGAAATAGAAATGGAGATGGAGATGGGAATAGTATTGACTGAATGGATCAAGATAATTTTCTTACAATCCAACTGCCTGCCAGTAGACAGTTAAATGTTCACTGGAGAAGAGAACTTATCGAGAACCTCTATACTTAATCTTACATAAGCCAATCTAAACATAGACCCATAGATGCTTTTAATAATGCAGATAGCAAACACAGACTTCGTGTCTGAGATTAATATATTTGAGAAAATAGGTGAAAATATAACAAATTTAATCATAGATTAGCATCCATATATAAAAAACTAAATAATTTTTGAGTTGAGAAAAAATAAAATAACTGAAGGAAATAATTTAATAGATAGGCTTACTAGAAGATTAGACCATGTAAAAGACAGAATTAGTAAACTAAAAGGTAGATTAGATCAAGAGAAAATATTTGGATAAAAGCCAATAGAGATTAGAGAACAAAATATTCAGACATTTCCATAAAAAACCTATGGAACATGATAAAGAAATCTAACATATATATAATTGGAGTCCCAGTAATGGAGGAGAGAAGGACAAAAGTAATATTTGAAGGGAAACTAACCAAATATTTTCCAAAACCATGGACAGACATTAGGGTACACATTCAAATAGTTCTAAGAATTCCAAACAGGATAAATAAAAAGAAAATCATAATTAGACACATCATAATCAAAGTGCTGAAAATCAAAGAAAAAGTCTTAAAGGTGCTCAGATAAAAACATCAGCATGATAATATCATACAGATAGGTACACGTAGGTGCATATATACATTTCAAAATAATACATAAATTATACATATATATATAATCTCTATACACACATAACTGTAACTATAACTATATATATATATGAAATATTTATAGCTACATCTTGTGGGCCAAAAAGTAAGCAGATGCTAAAACAAACAAAAAACCCTGCATTGATAGGTGCATGGCAAAAGAACATAGGAACACAAGAGCTATCACAAAGGGTTACTGATAACCAAAGCTAAAACAGTCTGAGCAAAAAATTAAGTGACATTGGATTATAACCAAAAGTATGAAAATATTCAAGAGTCCATACTGATACAAAACAAATCTCCTGTGCAGAATTCCAAATCATTTATGTAGATGCTCCAAGATCAAGGAGTAGAACATAATCTCCCACTCCTTAAGTGTGAACTGCAATCAGCAACTTTCTTTCAAAGAGTATAATACGGAAAAGGGGTAATTGTGCAGTGAAGAAGTCTGGCAAACACTACCTAAGCCAGGTGACCAAGGTGAACACCAACAGTGATGTCGTGTTGGTAACATATACCCTTGACATAGTGTGCTGGGAATGGCACTTTAACTCTATCACCTTCCTTTCAAAAACTCATAACTCCAGTCTAACCTTGAGAAAAATGTAGAACAAATCCAAATTGAGAGACATCCCACAAAATACCTGATGAGGACTCCTCAAAACTGAAGATCAACAGAAATAAGGAAAGTCTGAGAAACTGTCACAGCCATGAGGAGCCTAAGGAGACATGATTAACTAAATGTAATGTGTCATCTTGAATGGAATATGGGAACAGATAAAGGACAAAACTAAGGACATTTGAATACCATATAGACTTTAGTTGATAATAACTTATCAATGTTGGTGAATTAATTGTAACAAATCAACTACACTAATGCAAGATGTTAACAAAAGGGAAAATTAAGCGTGGGCTATGTGAGAACTCTCTGTACTATTGATGTAATTTTTCTAAACACCTGAAAGTATAACAAAATTACAAGTTTATTTTTTTAAAAAGAATATCCAAATTAAAGTGTTATATTACTTTCAAAGAAACAACAGTAAGGCAAAAATAATTTTCTATCAAAAATGATAAAAGACAGTAGACAATGAAATCTTATCTTTAAGTGCTGAAAGAAAACAGCTACTAATCTAGAATTCTAAGCCCATTAAAAATGTTCTTCAAAAATTAAAGAGAAAGTAGATAGTTTAGCAAAACACAGAGGTAATTCATTATCACAATAAATACTAAAGGGAATTTTTTAGGCAAAAAAAAAAAAAAAAAAAAAATTATCCCTGATGGAAGCATGTTAAATCAGGAAGGAATAAAGAGCCCAGGAAAGGGTAAACATGTGGGTAAATCTAAGTTGATATTAACTTTTTAAAACATTAATAATAATGTATTGTGATGATTAAAATTTATGTAGAAGTAAAGTGCTCACTATCCTCACAAAAGGCACTGGAAGGCAAGAGTAAATAAAATATTCTAAGATACTTGCATTGGCACAAGGAGGATAAAAGACCTAATTTAAGACCAACAAATCAAGAGTGTTGTAAAATCTAAAGCAATTTCATATTTATATGTATATATATAAAATAAGAGAAAATCCATTAATAAAAATGTCATTAATCCTTAGCAGGTAAGAAGTAAGGACAGATAGACAAAGAATAAATGGGATAAATAGAAAATGAGTAGCAAGGTGGTAGATTTAACCCCTAATATGTCAGTGTTGAATGAAATGTAAATGGATCAAGCACTACGATTACAAGATAAAGATTTGGGAGCTAGATAAAAAATAAAAACCAACTGTATAGTTCATATAAGAGATATGATTTAAATATAAAGAAACAGAAAGACTGAAAGTGAAAGCATGAAAAAAGATATGCCATGAAAACATTTACCAAAAGAAAACTGGTGGGGCTATACTTATACTAGACCAAGTAGAGGTTAATTCAAGAAATATTAGTGGAGACACAGAGGGATATTTCACAATGATAAAAGCAGAATAACCAGACGAAACACAATTCTAAACTTCTATGCACCTAATAATGTTGGTTCAAAATATATAAAGCAAAAAATTGGCTGAACTAAAAGGAGAAATAGGCAAATCCATAATCACAGCTAGCAGTATTAATACAACTCTTTCAAAATCTCAAAAATCAAAGAAGCAAAATATCAATAAGGGTACTAAAATTCAAAAAATAGAATTAACAAATTTACCTAAATAACATATGTAGAACACTGTATCTAACAACTAAAGAATAAATATTTTTTAAGTGTATGTGAAATATTTGTCAAAATTGACTACATGTTGGTCCATAAAGAAAATATCAACAAATATTAAGAAATTGAAATCATATACAATATGTTTTCTGGCAACAATGGATCTAAATGAGAAATTAGAAACAAAGGTAACTTGAAAATCCTCCAAATGTTTTCAAATGAAAAAATATGCTTCTAAAAAATACACAGGTCAAAGAATAAATTATGATAAATATTAGAAAATATTTGGGGTCAGGCGCAGTGGCTCAGGCAGGTGATCCTAGCACTCTGAGAGGCTGAGGTGGGTGGATCGCTCCAGGTCAGGAGTTCGAAACCAGCATGAGCAAGAGTGAGACCCCGTCTCTATTAAAAATAGAAAGAAATTAATTGGCCAACTAAAAATACATAGAAAAAATTAGCTGGGCATGGTGGTGCCTGCCTGTAGTTCCAGCTACTCAGGAGGCTGAGCCAGGAGGATTGCTTGAGACCAGGAGTTTGAGGTTACTGTGAGCTAGGCTGATGCCACTGCATTCTAGCCCGGGCAACAAAGTGAGACTCTGTCTCAAAAAAAAAAAAAAAGAAGAAAGAAAATATTTGGAAGTGAGTTTTAATCAAAAGATGACATATCAATATTGTGAGATAAAGCTAAATCAGCACTTAGAGGGAAATTACAGCCTCAAATGCATATATTAGCAAAAAAAGATTAAAAGCAATGATCTAAGCACTCATCTAAAAAAACTGCTATTTTACTTGGTTTAATAAGTAAATAAGCAATCAAAGCTACAGGCATAGAACAAAAGGAAATAATAAGAATAGAATAAATTAGCTAATGAAATAAATATCAAATATACAAGAAAGAATATCAACAAAGTCAAATTAAAATATCAACCAATAAATCCCTAGCAACATGACAGAGAAAGAGAAAGAGAGAATCAAAATGAAAAATAAAAAAGAATTACCATTACAGAGTCTACAGACATTGAAAACAATAAAAGAACATTATAAGCAACTTTATACCAATAATTTGAAAATTTAGAAGATAACATGGACAAATTCCCTGTTAATAATTTTTTAAATAAACACAAGAAGAAACAGAAGAATCTGAATAATCTTATGCCAATTAAAGGAATTGAATTTTTAATATAAAACTTCCTCTAAAAATTTCCAGGCCCAGATAACTATATCACTGAATTATTCCAAACATTAAATAAAGAAATAATATCAATTTTACACAAACTTTTTGGAAGAAAACTTCCAAACTGATTTTGTGAAGCTGGCATAACTTTAATACTAAAACTGTGAAGGACATTATTACATAAAAACAAATTTATAGGCCAGTATTCTTCATGGACATAGATGCAAAAATTCCCCCGAAAATGCAGGCCAATTAAATATAGCACCATGTGAAAAGATAATTCATCATAAATGTGAACTTGTTTTACCATTCAAAAATAAACATAATTCACCACATTAATAAAGTAGAGGAGAAAAATACATGAATTTAGTGACATCCAACATTCGTTCATGATGTTTCAAAAAGAACTTTTAACAAAGTAAGAACAGGAGGAAGTTTCACTAATCTTTTAAAATACCTACAAAAAAATCTTTTACACATCTTACATATTGTTAAATTAATTAATTTTCTTCCTGAGAACAGAAATAAGTTAAGGATATCTGCTATTACGTGTACATTCCTCATTGTACTGGTAGACTTTACCAGTACTGTAAAACAAGAGAAATAATAAAAATGAATAGATATCAGAAAGAAAGAAATAAAATTGACCATATTTGCATTAGATATAATTTTGTGCATAGAAAGCCAAAAGCATCCACAAATAAACTATTAGAATTTATAAGTGAATTTAAAAAGACTTTTGGACATGGAGTCATTAAAAATAAATTATATTTCTCTATACTAGCAGAAATAATTAGAAATAAAAATTTTAAAATAAAACCATTTACATTTTAATTTCATTAAAATAATGTCATCTATTCCTAGATAGGAATAAAATTAACCAAAGATGTATAAGATCTCTACACGAAAGCTGCATTATGATACTGAAAGAAATTAAAGAAAATCTTGTATAAATGGAAGCATGTAACATATTTATATGTTGGGAGGCTAATATTTTCCAAACTTTAAGTCTCTTCACATTGATGTCTTGATTTAAGGATATCTGAATCAAAATTTCAGCAAGTTTTTTGTGGACATTGACAAACTTATTTTAAAAATTTATATGGAAAATCGAAGGGCAAAGAATAGCAAGACAGTTTTGAAGAAAAATAACAGAGTTGGAGGACTGATAATGCCAGATATCAAGATTTATTAGAAAGCAATTGAAACAGTGCACAACTGACACAAGTATGGACAAGTCAATAGAATAGAACAGAAAATCCAGTATCCAAAACAGCATGCAACTGGTACAAGTACAGATAAATCAGAAATAAAATAGAAAATCCAGTATCAGATGCCCACACATAGGATCATATATGCCACTGAAAAGTAGGAGGAAAGAGTATCCTTTTCTATAAATGATTCTTTGATCAATTGGTTATCCCTATTAGAAAAAATTGAACTTCACTTCCATGTCACACCATACACAGAAATCAATATCAGATGGGTTATAGACCTGAATGTGAAAAGTAAAACAATTAAGTTTCAAAAATATAACATAGGAGATTATCTTCATAGCTTTGCTTGGGAGAGGCAACGATATCTGAAACAGTACATATGAAGGAAAATCATAAAAGAAAACACTGATAAATTAGACTTCATTAAACTTAAGAACATTTGTTTATCAAAAAGATGCCATTTAAACAGCGAAAGGGGAGCTACTATAAATATTTGCGGAACATGTATCTTACAAAAAACTGATAACCCCAATATACAAAAAATTCCTATGAATCAATAACAAAACATAGACAATCTAATAAAAATGGGCAAAACACGTGTACAGGCACTCTTTTGCAATAACTACTAAGCCTGAATTTTTGCTTACCCTTGGGCCTAGCAATGTCACTCTCTTGCCTAAACTTGGCAGCCAGGATCTTGACTTGGACCACAAAGAAAAAATTTATTATCTAGGTTCCAATGAGGCTAGATACATCAAGTTTACAGTTGGAAGGGACATAGAGGGTATTTAGGGCTTTTTAAATCAAAATCAAACTACTTAAGTAAGAAAGAAACAAGTTTTGGTCTTATGTAACAAAAAAAAAAATCCAAGTGTAGAAATAATATCGTTTAATGTTTTATTCCAGAACTAAAGTGATGCCATCAGGACCCAGCCATTCATTCTCGGCTCTGTGCACCATGTTGGTTTTATTCTCAGGCCCCATGTGATGGCAAAGTGCTACCAACAGCTCCAGCCTTTCTTCTTTAAGTCCAGTTAAAAATTGAGCATTTCCCCCAGTAGCTGCATCGTAAGCTGCAAGATTCACTCTAATTGGAACAATTTGAGTCATGTGTTCAACACTGAAACAATAAATGGAATTACACTGATTAGTTAGGCCTGGATTGTGTGCTCAGCACTGACCCAGTCACTGTGGCTGGAGGAATGCAAAGTGCTGGTTGCCCATTTAAAAGTTGCACTCCCTTTATAGAGTCAGGATCCTCACCAGATCAGCATGCACTGAGCTAGGAATGGGCAAAGAAGCTTTGGAGTGTTAGCCCCAGCAAAGGCGGATAATGCATGCTGAAGAGATTGAAACCACAAACAGGTCCCTGAGAGGATTTCTGTGAGACTGAGTTTCAGAGAGCAAAGCAACATGTCCAAAGTCCACCTATTTGGAATCAGAAGGTGGACTTAAGAACAGATTCTTCTAAAAGCTTAAGAAAGTGAGGTTCTACTGGAGGCTGTGAAGATACAAATGAGCCCTTATGCCTTAATTCTGCCAGACATGCTTCCCTCAGGTGCTGGCTGGCTGTAAGGCCAGAGAAGGAAGGCACCTCACGCTGGGGGAACAGGTTGCCAGACAGTCTCCTAAGGTATCTGGATGCAATCCCACATGGCCTCATGGAGGAAGGCTGGGGTCTTGACTAGGAGCCAGGAGTCTGGTGGCTTGGCCAGGTCTGGTGTCCAGGATTGGCGGGTGGTACCTTCCGCACACTATCTCTCCATAGCACCATCTGCAGCTGCCTTCTGCATTTGGCCCAGGGACAGCACTGCCAATCACCTCAGGGGATTGCTGGACCTTCTGTAAGGAAGACTTGGGAAAGGCCAAATTTGACACTTGGCTGCTCTCTTTGAAGTTAAAAGTCCCAGCTTAGGTCAAGAAACATGACAAAAAAAAAAATATGGCATGATGCCTAAGACCACTCAGCCCTGCGAGAGCAGAACAGGAAGGACATACCAAGGAAATGAATGAAGAAGCCACAGAAAGTATCCATGGCCTTGGCGTTGCTAAAAGACACTCTAGCACACTTGTGGATTTAGTTTTTAAGACCACTTGTAGCTCAGAAGAAGAAGAAAAAAGAGAGAAAAATGAGAGACAAGAAACAGTAGATTCATTCTTCTTCTTTTTCCTAAAAGTTAAAGGGATATAGGTAAAAGAGTCAAGGGCTCACTTGTCGATTATGGTTGGGCTGAACAGTGTCTGATCATTCTCTGTTGTCATGGAGAGGCCACAGGAATGGTGGGCTCAGTGAGGGTGGATCCAATGGGCAAGTGGGTTGGGTAGATCATTGCCACAAAAAGAGGGTCAAGATGACAAGCCATGACTTGGAAAAATACTGGAGATCATCTAGAAGAGCAAGAGCCAGGAGCCATACAGGCAGGTCAGAGGGTCCAGCCCAGTTTTGTTTTGTTTTGTTTTGTTTTACATTGCTCTACCCTGTGTGCCATCAGGGCACTGAAATCAAAAGATTCCCATTTCAGCCCCTTGCACAGAAGAGTTCCTGCATCCATCATCCCTTGCACACTGCATTCATCAGACCACCAACCTGTGGCTCCTTTTCTGGAGAAGGCAGTGCCACCTTCCCTTCTGGCTAACTCTAGCCTTAGGGTGAATCCAGACCCGGACAATCCAATATTTAATATTCCAGAGAATCAACTAGCATTGATGGAAAAAGAAGTGAGGCAAGTAGGCAAATAAGACTTAAACTGGAATCTCGGTGAACATACTGTCAAACCTGTGAAAGGTGATCAGATTTAAGGTAGCAAGCAATCAGGAATGTCTCCATCCCTCTCATAGCCAAAGAAGACCCTCCAAGATGGCTTGAAAGGAGCTCCTTCTTATACTCACTTCACAAAGGTAGGAAGTATGAATTCCAGTCCCTGTCTAAGTGTGACAAAACCACTGCTTAAGGAAGCCCCAGGTGCCAGGAGTCATTCCAACGCTGAAGATGATCATTAAATAATGATTGACTATACTCTTCAATGAATAAATTGACACATAAATGATGCAGTGTTTATTTTTCCTCCCTTAAACAAACATCAGACCAACATTTCCGAAGCTTGCAGGGTGCTATACAAAAGATCCCCATGTTTAATGAGAGGATGGATGTGCTGATGGCAAAGGTTCTTTTCCAGCTCTGGGTTCTCTTGCAGCTCCTAGGCTGCTTGTGTGCTGGGAAATCAGAGACCGCTCGTCTCACTTCTCCCAGACTCAGGTTTTTCATCTATAAACTGGTGATACTTTTACTGGCTCTATCAACCTGGAAAATTGTGTGAAGAACCAAGGAAATGATAGACATAAAAAGGCATTCATAGAGGACTAAACCTTATTATATGGTTAGAAAAACTATATGGAAAGATTCTTAAAAGTTTATGACAAAATTCCTCCTTAGGGAAAATTTGGTCAGGAAGCAGAGAAAAGAAACAAAGAGCATGTGAAATCGCCATGCATGATACAGTGAGTGTTTGAGGAAGCCTGGGCAGCCTGAGAGAGAGGATGGTAGGGGTGCCTGGAACTACAGAAGAAAGGGCAGCAGTTGAGAAGTGCAGAAAGGAGTCAAAGGACAGAGAGGGCCTATCACCTGGGAAAAGCCTGGGACATGAGAAGGAGAAAACTCCAGGAAGCAGGTCCCAGAGGTGGGAAGGGCTGAGAGCTTTTAGGAGTATTAAAGCCAGAGGTTTCTTTCTGGTTGTGAAATAGCCTCCCTCCATCCCCTGTCACACGTGACTGCCTCATGCAGGAGATTTGGGGGGTAGAGAATAAAGAGAGGGGCTATGTTCCACATTTGGGTTGATCTGGTGGGGAGGGACAAAATAGAGCCTCAGAGGGAAGATAAAAAATGAGACTAAACGTTCAGCAGGAAAGGGAAGTCACAGCAAAAGATGAAAACAAAAAAAATTAAGCCCCTCAAAATGAACAATAATCTTGTGAGGACATTGGATCTAATAATAAATGTGATGGAAGCTAGAAACATTTTATTTGACTATTGATTATTATCATCATGGTGGCCTTTCAAGGCAGGATTGCTTAATACTCATGTATGTTTTAGTTTGAAGCGTTAGAAGGGCTCTAAAAACACATTTGGTTGGCTGAACATGGACCGGCATTCAATGAATGGAAATGTCAGAACAGTCTTGCTGTACCATAGAGGCAGGTATTCAAAGGCTTAGGGAGATTGGAATGATAGAGTGAGTTTCTCGTTTTACACCTACATACCCACCTTAGGAGGGTTCAGAGGATACACCTTTCACCAGAACTCTAAGAAACAAACTTACAAAGGATGCCCCAGCTTCTTTAAAGACCTTGGTGGTTGTTCTTCTCTGTAGTTGAGACATTACAGTGAGGATTGCTACCTTTGAAACAGCATCCTTAAATGCCATGGTATCACTGGGTTCCGGAGTGGCAGGGCAAAGTGACAGCATTTAATTACCAAAGGCCAGGTGGATGTGGGCCCACTGCATGGAAGACAGAGGCAATACTGCAATCAGAATAGACTGATTTGCAGAGACATATGTACTGGCCAGTTAATGTTGATGGCTGCGGACTGAGCAGGGTTGCTGAAGATTGGGGTTGTAGTAATTTCTAAAATAAGATATCAGTAAAGTTTGGTACATCAATATTGACTCTTCCTTTCAAGAAAGATTTCTCTGTAGCATTTGATGTTGTTTGATAGCATTTTACCCACAGCAGAACTTCTTTCAATATTGGCATATATCCTCTCAAACCCTACCACTGCTCTATCAACTAAGTTTATGTGACATTCTAAATCTTTTGATTTCATTCCAACAATGTTTGCAGCATCTTCATCAGGAGTAGTTTCCATCTCACTAAAGCACTTTCTTTGCTCATTT